>JAUESF010000019.1:1447731-1460440 GCA_032274765.1 Malacoctenus tetranemus | reverse complement strand
GCCGCCGCCGCCGCTCTCGTGTGACAGACATGTTTTCTAGACACAAGCCGGTGTTGTGGAAACATCCAGTCGACACGTCACACGGCTTCGACTCGCAGGCTTTTTTACTTTCACCTTAATCCGGGCCTGTTGCTGCCGACAGGACCCGACACGACGTCGCTGTCATAACCAGAACTTCAGCTCTGTTTACATTGCCTGGAACAGACCAGAAAGTTGAGCGCGAAGGCTTTACAGTCACATAGTTGTTGTTGGAGTGGCCTCCAGGCAGTCTGGATGGATGTGGTGATTAAAAGCTGCAACAACAAAGCCGAGAAACCTCCATGTTGCTCACGTGTCTCTCTGTCTCTCTCTCGCTCCCTCTCTCTCTCTCTCTTCTCTGCAGTTCATGAGGCATCAGAGACAGAACCTGCCGGTCTGGATGCGCCTTACGATGGCCCTCTTTGGCTTTTTGTTCCAAAACGAGGCCGCGGTGCCGCGCCTGCGAGGGGAGCAGAGATGAAGGGACGACCTCCCTCCTCCCACCCCCCCCCTCCCCCCATCCCCACCACCACCACCACCAACCCCTCTCCGCTGCCCTCTGGCTTTTTTTCTAGACCCAGACCGGAGACAGGACTTGAAGAGATGGCACTGTAAGATGGAACACGGGTTTTCGGATTTTGTTTTTTGTTTTTTGTTTTTTTTCTAATCGCTTTTGAAGATGAGATGATGAAGAAGACTCTGGTCACCGCTGGACGGGGACTGACTGATTTTTTTTCATTTTTTGATCTTTTTTGTTTTTATCTTTTTTGGTTCCTTTTTTGCCTCTCCAAGAAGAAGCCATTGTGTTTGAAGAGATATTTTGGAAATATTTGTAAGATTACCTATTTTGTACAGTAAACTGCTCTTTTTATTTGCTGTTTTCAAGTCTTGAAGGACCTCCATCAGTCCAGGGAATGCCTTATTCTCTCCTTCCACAGTACGCACTCTTTTGCATCAAGAAATTTGTATGAGAGAGATGAATTTCTATGATCTGGCCACATTTTTTGGCGCAAGACTGTGGACACGGACTTCTCTGTGCTGAAGTTACTGATTTAAAACCTTGAGGCACATTTCTAATCTTTGTTATTTTTTTTTGTTCCCTAAAGACAACAAGCCCTCCTTTACTGCTCCATGCTGGCTAATCTGGAAACAAGTGGGGACATTGAACGCACCGCTGCTGCACCGCAGCGCTGGGTTATTTTTTTCGCAGCTTCCACTGCAGACAAAAGGAATGTGATGTCAGCCTCGAGTCCCGTTTCTCCGGGTGTCGTTCGTCAGCATCTCCATCCCCAGTTATATCACTCGTGTTGTCGGGGAGGGGAGGGGGTGACCCCGACCCCTCACGGCCCGCTGTGTAGATTCAGACACCGATGACGTGAACGCGCGCCGGGGGGGGGTTTGTTTCCCGGCCGCGTCGCTGTGATTGCGGTTCTTCGTGTTTTTTGCCGGTGGCGTCTGCGTGCTTACTGTTTGCAAACTCTGCATCCGTTGTGAAAAAAACCCAAAGCACAAAAACGAAAAAATCCGAATAAATCTCACTCGTGGGATGACGATCAGGGAACCGGAAACAATCAGACCGCTGGAAAACAAAAACAATCTTTTTGGAGAAGTGTCATCTTTTTTTCCAAAGATTTCCAGGGTCTCTTTCTGTGGCTGGATTGACAATCGCAATGTTGCCCTTTGCTGCATCGTGGGTCGCCTTTCTGGGGTGGGTGGGGGGGAACTGGGGGAGATGTCATTTATCAGCAGTACAGAAAAAGCAGGTGAGCAATATTCAAGCCAGTGGAGGAAGCAATCGAACTGACACCCACAGAAAGACATCTTCCAAAAACAATCAGAGAGACCACGTCGGGATCCTCAACAGAAAACACACCTCCTGGTTACAGAAGCATTTCGGGGTCACGTGATAGAGATGCATTTTTATTTTATTTCACTCCAGATGTAAATGTCAACAAGAAAACTGATCGCCTATTCGAGGGGCCTGACAGCGCAGTGGGAGACGTCTCACACCGGCTCAGTCAGGACAGCTTGTGTACAGAACCTTTTATTCAAACCACCGCGCGCAGACACGCGAGTTCCTGCGCTTGCGACTGCGACTTGAGTGCGACGACACGGCCACTGTTCAACGTAAAGTCTCGCAGGACTTTGAATATGACGTTGGAGATTCCTCATTTTGATGTATTTTTTCTCAGCCTGTTGTAGATTGATGAACTTTTTGAAGACACTGATGGGTTTTTGTTATTTTTTCCTTTCTGTTTTTTTTCTTCTTCAGGGAGTAGTTAGAAATCATCATTTGCTCTTTTTTATTTCCCGTACGAGCTGCGTTGGTTCTGCCTTTGTACTGACGGCAGCAAAAAAAAGGTTGTTTATTTTTGTTTGGTTTTTTTTGGCTTTTCAGCAATTTAGGAAGCGTTCTCACTGAAGCGTGTTACACTTTTTTTTTAACTTTCCTGCAGTCGTAGCTGTACCAAAAGTTTGTTTCCTGCAAACACTGAACGCTGAGCCAATTCAGAGAGTTGTGACACACTTTTCGTTTCTCTCTTTTTTTATTGTTATCTCGCCACACCCATCCGACTACTCCCTGACCTTAATGAGAACAAGTTTCATTTTGTTTTGCTTTCGTTGAGGTAATTTATTCTTAATTTATTTGTGTGTATATTTGCTCAGTGCTACTGTATAGATGCTATCTCAGTGTGTACAGTCCTTTCCTTCTCATTGTTGAGGTGCATTCAGTTGCGCGTTTTGGTGCCTGCGTTGCGGGGAGGTCGGACCGAAGCCACGTGCCTCGTGCGTTCTCACACCGGTGGTTTGACTCTCTTTGTTTTCGCAAATCACGTGAGAAAGAAAAAAACAAACAAACGACAATCAAATGTACAAAATGTGCCTTGTGAGTAACAGACCTGCTTCATCGCTGACACATGGCATAACCCCCCCCTCCCCCAAGTCACTGGTCACAGCTGTTGTTTCACTCGTACTCTGTGAGATCAACATACAAAAAAAACAGTAACAAACACAAAAAAAACAGGATTCAGTTTGATTTCTCACGTCGGCTCACGAGGCACCGGCTCAACCTTTGACATCTCTCAGCACCAACGGCGAGTTTTCACCATGCAAAACCTTCTCAATATCAGAAACGACTGTTTGCAATGTGCACTGTATAAAAACAAACAAAAGCAGTTCTTTTTGGTTTGGTTTTTTAAACCTTGTATACTGTATTTTGCACCTCTCTCTTTCTACTCCTGTGCTGAACTCCCCCCCTCCCCCCTCCTCTCTAGATTCTTGAACCTTTGTAAGATCTGTAATATGCTGGATCGGCCCGGCTCGCCCGGCGCTCATGTGCTTTATTATCTACAATCTAGGAGGGCTGCGAGGTTTTTACATGTGAGGGAGGAACGAGCCACCGAGGTGCCCAGTATTACTTGTCTGTGAGGAGGGCGGAGCGGCTCGCTCGGGCGGAGCCGCTCGCCACCGACCACTGTTGCAACCTTGAATCAAAGTGAAACATTATGTTATGCGTTTTCAACCTTCAGTGTCTTTAATATCGAAATTTTTTCACTCAAGTTTTTTGACTCTCCGAGGAAAAGGGTGCATCTTTACTGTCAAGTGCTGTGATTTGGTGTTTTTTTATTTGAATACATTAGATTTCAATTTGACGCAGCGGTTGTTGCAATCTTTATAAAAAAAGAAAAAAAGGAACTTTTTTGAAATTTTTTCCAGAACTTTTTTGTAAGACGACAAAATGATCGACGACAATTACAGCGTTTCTTTTTCTTTTTATGATCGCGGTTTGTTTTTTTTCTAATGTTGTGGCATTATTGATTCTGAATATTGCCAAGTCTGCTGTGTCACTCTCAGTTCAAGGGCTTTTTTGGATCTATGTAAATGGAGTAAAAATGCATGTCCAACATTCCAGAAAAAAAGAAATCTGTATCCTCTGGGTTTGAATGTAATTTATTGGAGTGGAAACCACGACATCCTTGTTTGAATAGGTGACAAATGAACAGTGGAACTTCTTTCAGACTCGCGTGCCCCGGCGCACACCGAGAGTTTGTGTCGTCTTCACATTGCTTTCTTTGCGTTCAGAGTGGTCTCAAGGATCTCACATTCATGTGTCCTAATGAAGCGAGACCCAGTCCAGATGTAGCAGGTTTGTTTGTTTTGTTGTTTTTTGGATGAAACATTGGCTGTGTTATCTTTGGGACTGCTCTGTTTCTCCTGCATAGTTTTTTCAAACAGCGCAGGTCACTGGAGCGATGGAGGGACGGGAGGAGGACAGGCGATGTTTGTTCTTTTTCTAGTGCAATATGCTGTACATAAGAGCTTGGCTCACAAAATCTTACAATTTCTCTTAATTTCTTTTGTTGTTCAATGGGTACATTGCTGTTTTTTTTCATTAAAACTTTATGGACAGTTGACACGACTCGTGCTTCGTTTCTTTCAGCAAACATTGAGAAATGTGATTTCTCAGCACTCACAGCACACCTGATTCACATCATCATTGAACCAAGGTGTGTGAGAGCAGGTGGACATTTAACCCTTCACATCCCTGCTAAGTTATACACAGAATCGCGAGCACCACTCACTCCCATATTGAGAGGGACCAAGACAGTTGCTGACATTAACAATGACTTCTTTCAGTCGTCGATATTAAGAAAAACTGCTGTTAGTTGTCCACAAAGGACACGGCAACTTTGGAGAAACAACCCAACAGAGTGGACAAAGATCCTGCTGCCTCTCCACACAGAAAGCCCTGCCAGACCTGCTGGGTATTTTTCACTTGAGGAAAAAATACAAATTCTCAAAAATGATGTTTACTGTTTGAGGTGAGTGAGATAGTTTTCAGGAAAATCACACCGTCTGAGGTTTTGTTCTAGACTAAACAGTGGCATCGATCGATGTTTACAGCGTTGTTATGTCCACAGACTGACACCATGAGCCAATAAGGAGAAAGTTGAGGTGCGTCCCTCTAAAACAGTGAACCATGAACCTCTTCTTCATCCTCCTGGTCGACTTGTCCCTTACTGGGTAATGTTTATGACTCTGAACTATTTCACTTTGAAATCTTGCAAAATAATTCAATAATCTTCAGTTTTAACCTGCCCTGAAAGAAATCTTTGATACAAACATGTTGGTCTGTGTTTACACAGCAAATCCATAAAACTCTGAGTTCTCGTTGCATCATACCTGGTTGCTGCATCCAAAGACACGCAAGATTTTTGGCGTTGTGCAACGAGAGGAAGTGAAGTGATCATGTTTCTATGCAGTTGTTTTGTCAAACTGTCTCCTCCTGATACAGCGACCGGCTCTGTGAAGGCCGAAATGTGACGTCACGCGGGTCTGTGTTGCACAAAGTTGCCAACAAATGCTAACCAACCAACTCTAAATTCAGTAACTATCCCTGTTAAAAGTAAAGTAAAATCACCGTCACCTTCATGGCAACTCGTCGCTGTGAGCTACGACGAGGTGCGACTGTTCATTAACTTCGAAGAACTAAAAACGTCTTCACGAATTACAATCTCCGCCGGCTCCGTCGACGTCGAGCTGCCTCAATCTTTAATGCTGCCGGTCCTCCAACGCTGCTGCGGCGCTGGAGTCCCGCAGGCCATTTATCAATCATGCGTGCTTCCCTTCACATGCCTCTGGTGTCTTAATTAGTCAGAAAGCTCCCGACAAAAAAAAAAAAGAGCAGATCCCTGAATAAAAAAAAATCCCTTCTGTAACTCAATAGTTGAGTTGCAGAGTGAATCGACTCTTCTGAAAAACACTGAAATATTCATTCGCCATTAAAAAAAGAAGAAGGTTTTCATAAAGTGTGAAGGCAGAGATGAAGCTCAGGTCAGTGGTAGTTTTGTTTTACGTGTGAAATGTGATACCTTTTGGAGGGAGGGAGGGAGGGGGGAGGGGGGGCTTACATAAACCGTGGTTTACTTCTTTGAGAGTTTGTGAGGGGATCTCCCCCCCAGGCTGCAGCTGTGCGTACGGACAGCTAACATGGTGAAAGGAGAGTATGCATATGTGTGTGTGTATGTGTGTGTGTTGGGGGGGGGGGGGGTTGGCTGGGCGGTGCAGAAACATATGGCCTGAGGAAAAACTGTGAAGTTGTGTTTGCTGAGAAAAGGCCTGAAACCTGGGAGCAGCGCGAGCGAGCTGAAATGTTGCGCTGCGGGCTGATCAGATCGGAGCTGATATTCTAATGTAGCCGAGGCAGTTACAGCTGTCACCTCCGAGGCATCGCTTTTCTGTTTGTACGACACACACTCACACAGAGAGACCATGTTTGTTTGCGCTTTATGCAAACAGCGGAGTCGGTAAGTGAGAGTCCGTTTAAACAGAGACGGGCAATGTAGCCCGCTCGCAGCTGGGCTGTCTGTCCTCTATTTGCGCGGGAGAAGACGTCGCAGAAACAAAGAGGCGAACGATGAGCAAATACGAGTTTTAATTGCGTTCCGGTTCGAGTTGTCAGAAGGCGCCACGCCCTGACATGTTTTCCTCCTCATTTTGAGAATAATTCGATCTAATGATTTATGCGAAACATTCGTCCTGACTGGCGCTCATTGAGCAGGACGTGTCTGTTTCCCAGTGCGCTCCTGGCAAAAAAACCTTCCTCTGAATATTACAAACAGATCAGTAATCACAGTTTGTTGTGTGAAAATAAAACAAGTTATTTTAATCGCTTTTTTAGAGAGAGATAAAGAGGTCGGGTTTTTTTTTACCCGCCCCCCCCCCTCACCGCGCAGGATGACATGTTTTGCAAAGCTAACTCGTACACCCAGTGCGTCAGGCTCTGGTGAAGCTTTAACAATCCTCTCCAGATTCCACCGCACACATATTGACGCAGCTTTAAGTTCTTAGCTACAAAACAGGCGCTGTATCCCCACCCCCACCCCACCCCCCCTCGTTTTAACCTCCCACCAGCCGGAGTGAAAGCCTCGTCCCCTGGGTCTGCTGATAAATAAAGACAAGTGTGCATGTGTGTGTGTATGTGTGTGTGTGTCTTCTGGGAGAAAGAGAAAAAAATAGAGTAGGGTGGGGTGGGGGAGGGGGTGGGTGTGTGTGCTGAGGGTGGGGGTGAGGGTCTGCTTGGCTCAGCAGTTTTTTTTTTCTTCTTCTTTCTGCACACACTCCTGACAAAGCCCCCTCTGTTCCCCCGGCCAGTCACCCAGGGAGACGCCCTCCTGATAGCTCGGTGCCTATCTCAAGGGTCACGCCTCGACTCCGGCAGCAGGAGAAGCTCCAGCGCCTCCTCCTCCTCCTCCTCCTCCTCCTCCTCGCTCTTTTTTTTTTGTTTACTTCTGCCTTTTCTGCCGGCGAGCTCCCGCGAAATTAACCCTTCACTGTCCCCGCCGCCGCAGCCTGGCTGGGGGGGGGACTCACTCCAAAGGTTTCTTCTCTGCAGCAGATTTCCACCTCTCTCTCTCTCTCTCTCTCTCTCTCTCTCTCTCTCTCTCTCTCTCTCTCTCTCTCTCTCTCTCTGTGTCTCTCTCTCTCTCCTCGTGGACATCTCCAGCTTACTAAACAGTGTCCTGTATTGATTTTACCATAAAACCACACACCCACCGCTGCTGCTCGGGCTCTGCTTGATGCCCACTGTGCTGCTGCAGTGAACAAAGACAAAGAGAGGAGCACTCGTAACATCTCTCTGGTTTACAAAAAAAAAGTCCCACGGAGTGATCTCAGGGGACGGAGCGCCGAGTGATGACATTTCAATTATCGCCTTTCGGAGAATCCCGCGTCTGGCGGCCGCTGTCAGGGCAACATTAGAGGAGGAGTTGCACCTCCAGCGCTATCAGCAATATCTGCCTTCGATGTGAGATATTATCGATTCGGATGGTGTCACCACCTACCAGGCTGCACTATCTCCTCATTGTTGCATGGAAGCCTCCGACATATTATTCAAAGGGAAGTGTGGGGAAGAGAGGATACAATTGTGGAAAAACACAATCAGGCGGTCATAAAACCTCCGTAGGTGTGGCTGCATCCTCGGAGGAAACGGGCTTCCCATCCGCAGAGGGCCGTTCACGTCGCCCCGAAAGGGCACGCGTGTGGCGCGCAGCACTTTAGCAGCGTGGACGGCCCGAAAAGAAAAAAACCCCAGCACGCCTGTGTAGCAAGAGGAGAAAGAGGCTCTCTGGGGAGCAGCGTGACTTCCTCTGTAGGTGAACTGCTGCTCTGTGAACCGTGGCGTAATAACTGCCTGGTGTCCAAACAGTCTCCCCGCGAGCACGCTACCGACCTGAGTGTGCTACAAGAAAAAAACCTGAAGTGAAACTCGTGTTCTGGGCTGTTTTTTTGTCGCCCTTCTAATGATCCACTTCGCAGCAGGTGACACCACCGGACGGGTCGTCGCTCCAGCATGAGGGGCCAACTCGGCCCAAGGTTTTTGATTCCTCTACGCGACGTTTTCTTGGCTGCTTCAGCAGTTCAGCGAATTTTCCAAAACCAAGCTCGCGCCCTCATAAGGTATCGTGTGTGAGGACAACCAGCAATTGGAGGAGAAATGTAACTAAAAATATAAGTCAAAAACAACAAAATTAGCCATGAGTCAACCAATTTTTCAAATTGGTGGTGTTCTTCAGTCATTTGGCTCCACTCAGACTGAGCCACACTGCCTTCAGCTCACTACCGCAACCCCCCTCCCCCCACACACACACTCACACACACACAAACACAGTGCACCACCAAAACCAGATGAGGGTACGAAGCAGCCAGTCCCTCTCCTCGGGTAATAAAAGTTAAATGCAGTCCCTGACTTGAGACATGCCTGCGAGGGAGACATGAGGGAGGGAAGGAGGGGGGGGGTAGGTGCAGCAGGCGTCTGCCATTGTCTCTGTCATCTCTGACCTGTATCAGGGGGGGAGGATAAAGCCCAGAGATGATAACTGGTTATTTAGATGGTGGCGGCTGCGGTCTAATTCAACACAGACGAGCGGCTGAAGCACGAAGCCAAACAGTCTCTGGAGACAGCGGAGGATTTTCCCCCCCTCTGTTTCTTTCTCTTTTTTCCTGTTCTACTGAGATAAGGCTGCAAATTATTGTGTGTTTTTAAAACGTTATTATATCTGGAGGAATGCTACAGAATGTGAGATTGCTTTGCTGCGCTCGAGCAAGAAACATTCACACGTTGTTTAAAAAAAGCAATGGAGCCGTTGTTTTGCAAGGTCAAAATGAAGCGAACGAAGGGAATGTTGACAAAGTTGTAATATAGTTGTAATCCTACACCTCTCAACCAAACTCTGTCAGATTTAATGGTTTGCAACCGTCCTCATGTCACCATCCGTAAACTCACACCGATTTTCACTAGAATGGATCGTTGATGCGTTAAATCTTCCGGTGTGCTTCTCCTCCTGCGTTATCGCTCCTGATGTTTACAGCCGGTCTGTGGTTTGTCAGTTCCTGGAAAGTTGAGTTTCTGACAGTCTGTGTGTTGGACAAGGGTCAGTATCAGTTTGCACAGTGACATAATGATGTGGTAACACGAAACTCTTTTGTCAACGGTAACTAATGACATGGGCGCAGTGTAGTAACAACAGTAACAGTCTCCAGTCGCCGGTCAGCCTCCACATCAGGCCTGTGATGAATACGCTCCTGTGTGCATGTGTGCTTTAAGAACATGGATACGAAGTGAAAGGAACCACTCAGATAAGGAGGGATTTGCAGACAAAGCAGGCAGGCAGACAAGGTATTTATAGAAATGAACCATGTGGAAAGAAGCGAGGAGGAGAACAAAGACACTGATTGGATGAGAGATGCAGGGGAATTAAAAGCCTGGTTACTTCTGTTCTCTAATGTTCTGTTGTGATCGCAAGTGCTCTCTTTGACACCCACCACTGGATAGATGGACGAGGAGACGATCGGTGTGAACGCAGTCATTCAAGTGACTGTCAGATGTCCTTTGAGAAAAGCTGAGGTCCCCCTGCTCCGTCTTTGATTTGCAAAAACTTTACAGTGACGCCAAACACTGGCTGGAGGCTTCAGGAGGCATCAAATTAAAATCAAAAGCCAGTTTTCTAAAGGTCTGTTTGAGGTTGAGAGTTTCTGTTTCTGGTTTTTATTCTCCGAAAGTACATTTTGTTTTAAATTCCAGTTGAAAAAACTCCTAAAGTTAGTTTTATGTGCTTTTATTCTGTTAGTGCTTTGATGGGTTCCAGTGGATACTTTTATTTTGATACTCTGCGCAGTTCCCCTGTTGCGCCCATATGACTTCCTTGCTGGTAGTTATGTGATCACCTGTTTCCCATTAACGAATTAGCTCATTGTTGCCAGTTCATGTAAGTTCCTCCAGTGTTTTGCTCTCCGGCTTTATTCCACTTTTAATTCAGCCCGTTCACTGCTTTTTCATCCCATCTCACCTTTGCTTGGTGAGTTGCTGTATTTTGGACTGATCACCTGTGTGTCGTGGTTGGACTGAATGAAGACCCAGAGCTTTGGATAAAACCCTCCTGCATGTGCTGCTTCTCTGCCTCACTGAAGAGTCCATGATGACAACGCTGGTGTCTGAAGAGCGCAGCATAAAGAAGGTAAGAGACATCAGCAACATGGTGCAGGAAACCAAACGTTCACCATCCACTTTAAAGCAAGTTTGTGGTTCCTGCTGTTTCTGTGATGCTCTTAGAAATTCAAACACTGATGAATGTAGACGGATTCAGTGTGATGTGAGTACTGCTGTATAAACCCTGTGCTGCTGAGCCCAGTTACAGCTCAGCAGGCTGGTTGGCATTACTGAAGCCAGTCAAGTAAATACATAAGCAGTGACCTTTGACCTTTGCTTGAACCAAACCAACAAACTGGTTCCTCTGCTACAACATCCAATCAAACACTCTAAACATGATCAGCTGCATAGACTTTACAGTTTTTATGTGATTATTTATGTAACGCCTGAAGATGAAAATAGAATGTGAGTAGAAGCCGTGTATCACGTTTCAGATATTTCCTACATGTCTCTGTGGTTGTTTGCTTTTTTCTGCCTAAACTGATTGACGCCTTGATTGTTATTTAATATGATATAACTTTCCTCTCTGACAATCTGGGCCAGCACGCGTCTATTAATAGTGTAACTCGATGTTAAAGACAAACATCTTTAGCCGTCATTATGTCTTCCTCCAAACACACGTCCCTTCCTCGCCAGTGTTTTCATTACAATTACTTAGCCTGAGAATAATTTCCTGCAAGTGCCCTGTGATTTCGGCGGTTCCTGCATTAAGCTTGGCCTCAAGAAGCTCCCTGTAAACAATAAAGAAATTAAATTGGCCACTTATGTTTTTTGTTTTGAGCTATATATGGAGGTGGAATATGAGTTGAGGGGAGAGTGTGAGGGGAGAAACTCAGGGACGCTCCGCGAGCCAAGTTATTGTGTTTTTTATCAGTGTTTCTGGAGCAGCACCAGCGAGTGTACAATGAGTGATGACAGAGTGCATTAATGGGAAAATAATTCAGCACATACATGCCGTCTGTTTCCTGATACATGGGCCGAGGAAGAGGACGATGATTATGGATCAGCCATGCTTTCATAAACAAGCTTGTCATTAACCCTTTAGCCTCCTGCTAATCCAACCGGCGAGGCAAATCATGAGAAACTGTCAATTTCATGACATTTTTCTGAACCCTAATGTTTTTATTGTTGTTGGTTATTTTAATTTAGCTCCATATTATTTTAGAACATAAGGGGGAAAAAACTATCAAACTTGTTTTGTCGAGACAAGAGAAAAATAAATACAAAATTTTATTTGCATTAAAAGGAATTTTTAAAAAAATACCTTAAAGTGGTAAAAAAGAATAAAGAGTTTAGATCAAATAACTGACTGTTTTCACTTGGGCATGTTGGGAGGTAAAAGTAGTTCAATCACTTTTGGTGCATTTCCACAAAGATTTTGAGAAACCTAACTACTCCATTGGAGAAGCAAGCTGTTCAACACTTAATTTAATACAATTTAAAGTGATGAAGCTGCTTCCCAAAGAAAACAAAACTGAAGTATTAAGACTTTCTTCAAAACCAGGGAACGGAGCGCAGAGGTTAAAAGGTCACGCACACTGTTTAACCATCAGCTCGACCCCCGAACGCTGGAAACTTTACTCTACTGTTTTGTGCGCTCGCTCTCTCCAGCTGTTGTTGGCCCGCGCTGCAGCTGGACGACCGAGGGAGAGAGAGCATTGTTTTGTATGTTAACACAGTCGATCCCGCTGAGGTAAAAATAGTTCCCAGTTCTGCTCTCTCACTGTGCAGCCAGCGATGGCTCGGCCAAAGACAATATTTGGACATGGTAGCAGATGTCCCCCCCCCCCCTCCAAAAAAAAAAAAAAAACAAGCCCACTCGCGCAGGCCTGCGAGGGGAACTTTTGGCATCGGTGGGCTCTGGGGAGGGTTTGGGGTGGGAGGGAGGGTGAGCTGGAAACACTGTGGTTCATGAGGACACTTGAGGAAGACCATAAGTGCCTGCTTGTATCTCAACTCGAGACACTCAATGGGAGTCTCAGATTTATAGATGATGAAGAACCTGCCTCTTTAAATGAAGTGGTGGATAGTTCACTGAGTTCATCGGCTTTTTTTCCTCGCTCAATGCGTCTGCACTTTGTCAGAGCGTGTTATTTTTTTTCATATTTATGTGCCAAGAATAAAGTCTCTCTCTCTCTCTCTCTCTCTCCCTCTCTCTCTCTCTCTCTCTCTCTCTCTCTCTCTCTCTCTCTCTCTCTCTCT
>JAUESF010000019.1:1423045-1447228 GCA_032274765.1 Malacoctenus tetranemus | reverse complement strand
TCTCTCTCTCTCTCTCTCTCTCTCTCTCTCTCTCTCTCTCTCTCTCTCTCTCTCTCCCTCTCTCTCTCTCTCTCTCTGTCCCTCTCCCCCTCTCTCTCTGTCCTTCTCCTTTCTCCTCATTTTCTTTGGTTTTCAATGTGTGTGATATCTGCACACTGAAGTGGAAAATGACAGGAAATGAGCACTATTGCTCGCCTCTCGGTCACAAATGGTCTGATCACAGTCAGATTTCTCTCTGAAGTGTGTGTGTGTGTGTGTGTGTGTGTGTGTGGTTGCGCTGGTGTGTTCTTTGACGAGTCTTATTTACAGTGATGATTTACCTCCAGATCTCCAAACAGTGTCGACACACAGTCCCACGCGCTGCATATTACACGCAGACTCAACGAGAAAAAAAGACGGTGCACTCGTCAAGGTCGCGTTCCAACAAGTGGAGAGAATCAAAACTCAACACTTGATTTTATTCAAGGTTCTGACGCCTGATATGGCGGGCAGCAACCGAAACGCATCCTCAGTGTGTCAAGAGAGAAAATGAGACTTCTGTGCTTCAAACACTCTCTGGCTGCTGCAGCTTTATGACTCCCGAATGACGCAAGCCTTAAAGTGTGTTTTACTCACACTGAGAAGTAAACAGGTTCTGAAAAAAGTCGAGTCTTGTTGGGAGGCGAATCACAAATTGTTTAGTGGAAACGACACTCGGTTGCCATGTCGTTACTTCACTGAAACTGGGTAAACAGAATAGAATAACAAAACAATGAGTCCCACCAATGTCAATGGCCATATGTGTGTTGACTTATTCCAGTCACAGACAGAAGGTGATTACAAGTGGCTCATGCCGTTAACGCTCTCTGATTCTGCACAAAAAGTTGGTGATAAACAAAAAGAAGTGTGACCTTCTTTCAGGGTCTCGATTAGGAAACACCGCTTGGAGCTTTTTCGGTGGTTAATTTTCATCCCAAAATAAAAGAAGTATCGACTGTTTGCACTGATATGCAAGTCTCAGCACGCACAAAACAGGGGCTTGATGAAACCAAGTCGTACACGAGGTTAGTTTTTTGGCAACGTTTGCCAGTGCAGCTTTGGGTAAATAGTAAGAACGTCAACATGTTGTCTCGTGTTTTGTCCTATGACCACAATTTCATAATTTTATCCAAATGCGACGACTGTCCAACTATCGCCGTCCAAACAAGTGTGTCTCTGTTAGGAATCCACACAAGCAGACATTGTACAGAACAAATGGCGTCCAATGTGTTTTTATGTTGCTATAAAAATATAGAAAAGATGGTGTATGACCCCAGTTAGCTTTATGGCGGCTGTATGTGATAGAGTTGCATGTTCTTCCTGTGTGTTGGTTCACTCCCACACTCTAAAAACATGCATGTGAGTTTCATAGAAATCCACCTCTTTGTTTGTCCATTGTGTCAGAGAGAGCGTGTCATCCAATCACTCTCCTCGTCATCTGTCACGTCTTCTCTCGTGACTTCAGGAGACACTTCAACACCCTCCTCAGAGCCGCGTTGCCGATTTTCCATCTCAATCAGCAGCAGAGCCGAGCGCGAAACCCACACCGCCCCTGCAGACTCTCAGACAATGGCCCTCACATCAGTTTTTAACTCCCCCCGGTGAACCAGGCTGACAAACTGTGACCTGGACCTGGCGCTCTCGCATGGCAGCGATTCAAATCGACAAGCGAAGAGGCGAGAGTGCAACAGTATCCTGGCAAACTCTGACTGCCTCCACGCCACTGCCAAAGAGGGGAGACCACAGGGACGCTGGGGGGCTTCCCTCACGGCCCTCCAAAAAAAAAAGGTTATCGAAAATGCAGCTCGGTCAGCAGTGAGAGCAGTGAACTGTGAAGCTGCACACGGTTCACCTCAGGCCAAGCGGTGCATGTCAGGTAAAACCAAAGAAACTTTTAATTTCAAAATAAAAGGTGTCTTTTTCAAATGACATTCGTTGATAGGTGCCAGGAATAAAGCAAAATAGGCAGCTAGTATTTGAAAGATGTTCACTGTGTAAATTTAGATGAAGAGATGTCACAATAGGCTGACTGTAGAAAGCAAAAATGGGAGAAAACACGATGGGAAAGTAGGAATGAAAACATGCACTTATCAGGTTTACAGTGAGAAATCAATACTTCACTCTAATGAAATGCTAGATGATGTTGAACATCCTCACTTCCTGGTTCTGAGCGGCCTCATTCCGTGTCGTAGCTTCACCCAGTGTGACTTCAACAGAGATAAGGCAGGTTTTTTATTTATTATTTTTAGTCTTCAACAGATCTCAACCAGAAATGCGACTTAAAATGAAAGTTTTGTCTAATATTACAGAACTCCGTTTGGAAGGGGTTTTTTTGTCTTCTGTGACAAGTGCAACAGTGCGGGAGCGGCACAGGTGGGCACACGTCACTGTGGTGGCACTCGATTATTCGCTGTGAAAGCAGAAACACATGGGAGTCTGGCTGTCACCTCATGCCGCGGGGAGGGGGGGGGCGCGGCAGGAGCAGAGGGAGGGAAGGAAGAGAGGCGACGGAGCCGCTCTCATTGTCACGGCGCCCGGCCATTGTTCACACGTCTTCACATGCGACGCTCTGCCTCTGGCTTTTTATCAGGCCGTGGCGCGTGACCAGCAGCTGAGAGGGACTTTCTCTATCTGGGGAAAAGGCCACGCGGCCGCACTGAGCGAAGGTGAGGAAGGAAATGGTGGCAACTCGGTCATGCGTTGAACTTCCTCAGATGAAGCGAGCCGAACACGTATGTGACATTTACACGGACGAGGAAGCGGTGTGTTGTCATTTCAAGTCACGGAAACTGCAAAACGTGGAAACTGACACAACAGTGTGATTTGACCTGCTAGACGGAGGTTCACAGCTGCTCTGCTCCCAAAGTATTCGGCCAGTGTCAAAAAATTCAGCTCATGTTTCCCACGAGCATGACTGATATGTGCAAAAACATCACAGTGAAGCCAAACACTGGTGGGGACGCGCGCTCTGACCAACATACTAAAGCAGGAGCCAGAAAAACAGTGACAGACAGTTTTTCAAAGTCTGTTCCAGATTCTGTAAAGTCTTCTGGCATGTTTGTTTTTTAAAATTTGCATTTGAAATTTCGCACATTTTGTTCAACTTCAGAGCAGGTTAAAACATTTCCCTCACTGAGACCCTCTGAAGACACAAAACATGCAAACTCTGCACGAGAGTCTCAAACTTGAGTCATTCTCTCCTCATCGTGAAGCAACAGTGTGAACTAACGCCCCACTGTGCAGCCCACCATCATGCTCCCTGTAAGTGTAATAAATGTGGGCTCGAACCGAAACTGACTTCTTACTAAAACTGAGTAAAACTTTTATCATATTTGATGCGACTTCCTGGAACAACCCACCAATCACAATGTAACGTTCCTGATGGGAGCACCATAATTACACCGTGTTAACTTGGTTTAAGTTTCTAGTGATGAGCACGGTAATACAGTGGTAGTCAGGGACTGTCTGGTATTTGGACAGCTCAACCGCGGGCTTAACGGTGACACGCTAGCATTACCTTCACTCTCTTTGAATCGATGGCAGCTGTATTGTCACTCCTCGTGAGGCTCGGCCAATGAAAGGTTGCGGGGGGGTGAAATTGCCTTTGTTATGATCTTTTACGTGTCAGAGCAGCATAAAAACGTGGGTCTGAATAAAACGTTCCGAGTTGTGGGCCCGACGCTGACAGTGGAGCGGCTCATCACGGGGCCCTGGTTTGTTTCAGAGGAGACTGGGCTGTCTGGCCTCCCTCCAGACGAAACATCTGGATTTCTGCTCATGAGGGACTTCATCTAATGGTAGTTCCTGTCAGATCTGCTAACAGAATTGGAGATCTGTGGCATTAGTACACAGATAGTAAACGCACTGTTCTATTGGTAATCTTAGGGAGCCAATTTGTCATATAATCCTTATTTGGATGCATCTAATTTATACTCTTATGAGTTTGTGCAATTGTCAGCCCCTCTTATTGGATGACAGACACCCTTTGTGTGGCGGCAACCTTGTTAAAAGTGGATAGATTGTGTCAAACAAATGGGTCTTTGATTCGTCTGATAAAATAAACATAAAAACTCCAATAAACCAACAAACACTTTACTTTATATTCCAAAAAAACAGTTCAGTATAAATTCCTTTATTGTCTTGACTCACCATACAGGCACCTCTTAGATGATGCTAATATAAAACCACAATAACAGGACAATGCGAGACTCTACAAAGCATGTCTTGTAAAAGCGCCGTGATAAAAACAGTGCAGATAAACAGACAGAAGAAAGTCCTGAGAAATGATTAAGCTGGGGATGAATCTTATCTCCTCCAGCGTGTTGGTCGAAGCTCCACTCCAGCTCTGTGTGCGCTGTCAGTTTGTGTAGCTGTGTTTGCTCTGCTGAGCAAGCCCAGGTTTACTGCATTGTACAGACAGCTCCTGCTGCTTTTGCTTGTCGTCCTTGTTTTCCAATACTTAAGACTCTTATGAGGTTATCCTCATGACCTTTGCAGCCAAGCTGTACTAAAAAATAAACAAACACTATTTTAAGATTATCGGTGTTGGAAAAAATATTGGGAATAAACAACAGCAGCAAAAAAAACTGACTTAGGGCCAGTTGTTTTTTTTTTTATCATTATTATCTTTTATTGTGGGTGGCAGATGGTGCTCATTGAATACCAGCACTGCTCTTATCAAGGCAACACAACGAGTTGATGTGTAACGTCCCCCAAAATGACTTGACAAGTCTTTGTGGCGCCATCTTTAGGATCAACACATCCTGGATCCAAGTCAGCAAAGGGAAATATCCGGGAAGTAGTTTAGATGTTCCCAAACTAGGATCCAGGACCCTCTGGTGGGGGGGGCAGCATGGATGGGAGGGGACCACTGACACATGGATGACTGGAACAGGGTCACAGTGATCAGATAATAGATATCAGACTGAGATCCTGCTGCAGTAACCGATGCATTGCAGTGAGGTATGAGAGACTACGTGTTAAAATAAGTACTCCTACTTCAGTTATGTAAACCACATTAGGTGGATGAAATATTTAACATATATATTGTACATGGGAACTCTGGATGAGAGCTCTCTCTCCTGCTCTCCTCCTCCTCTTTAATGTCTCTGCTTCAGGTTTTTGTATGAACTTACTTTAACTTGTTAAAATTGAATGTTTCCAGTAAAGGGGGCTTACGTAAACTAATTTTGAGGGTGTTGTTTATACGGGACTGTTTCTCGTTATAGTCCCCATGTGTCGAATTTTCTTGGATACACAAACAATGTCTGACATGGCATGATTACAGAGGTGCAGCAGAGAGGAATTGCTACTCTGAAAGCTTGCGTGCTATTATTGTGCATCTCTTACATTTCTGCAGCCTAGAAGAAATAATTGTTTGTTTGTCACTACAAGTACAAACTACGCTGACCAGCTCAAATGAAGCTGTTTTAAAAGATAGCACTTCTTTTCACCACGACTCTATTAAGAAATGGGTTGTTCTAAGACGAGCTGTGGTCTCTCACACTCAATATGTGTGTCGTCATAGATCATAACCGGCGTGTTACCCGCAGCTCCCATTAGCCACTTTCCCACAGCTTGATAGACATGAAAAACCTCGTGCCAGACGCTGGCGGCTGTTGATAATGTTGTGGTTTTTCACTCTCTGCATTCACAGGGATGCGCACCAATATGAGTGAAGACACAAGAGCATGCAGCGTAACATGCTTCTGCACAAGCTGTACTGAGCAAACTTTGCACATGTGAAGATAACGCACAGACTCGCAGGCTGTGGTTTTACTGCTGTCCAGACCCTCCGTTCACTCGCCATGTCTGCTACAGGACACTGAAGTTGCAATAAAAAGCAACTAGACAAACAAACCACAACATCACACTGATAAAGTCACTGAAGGTCAGTAAAATAGTCTCCAAGCTTCCTCGTCAGGAAACTTTAACATTCAGTTTAGATTTTACAAACAGAACAACTTTAAATCCCGATTGTTTGTCTCGTTGGTAGGAAACAATTCAGATTTCATAACTGTTGTTTTTCATCTCTCTGGCCTCCTTGCCTTATTCAATACACATCTGTAACAATGTCAACAAAGCTGTTTACTTTTCAAACTATGTACAAATCTGAATTGATTTGCTTCATCTTTGTTCTTGGGTTTTAATCCGTCCTACTTTTGGCAAGCACAATAATACAATTATTCGCATGTCAAAGCAGCCGACTGTTGAACGTTAAGAGTTTCTTAGAGTCATAAAAAGTGATGTGAAAACAGAGACGTTTTCCCAGTAAGGTCCTTGTTGTCTAAGTCCTCTGTGACCTTTCTGATGGCTGAATAACAAGCAGCTAATCTCTTGATTTCACCAGAATCACCTTTCTGAGCCTGCAGCAGGACTGTCGCAGCGCTGAGTGACGGGACGCTCGTCCTTCTGGGCTCCGAGCCGGCGTTTCGTGCCCGCGCCGCGTCGACCTGCTGGTTGCTCAGCAGTGCGCAGAGAATCACGTTCTGGCACCGCCGACACTTGCAGCGGGCCAAAAGGGGAGCCGAGCGGAGCGCGCGCAGGCATGAATAATGACATCCAGCTGCTGGCGAGCACACACATGCACACACGGTTAAGTGAGACGGCGTGATTCAGTCCTCTGCAGGCTCGAGAAACAATGTTATCATCGCTTGAGAGATTTAAAACGGGCGATTCAGCCTGTGACAATGCTGCTAGTTTGTGTGACCTTTTATAGATCATGTGATGAGAGAAAGTCACATAATCAGCATGAAGCTTTCAAATCCCTTTACTTTGTGCGTGAATCTATAGATACAACAGGGACAGTTTGCTTGAAACACACAGAGCTGAGAGCGCTCCTCATTTCATGCATGGTGCTATATTTGGTCCGTTCTTTGGTCATTTATAGCCGCACTCTTTCCTTTTAATGACAAACACGTGGAATGTTGTTTCACTGATTTCCACGGCTCAGTAAAAAACAGTTCAGGGCAAAGAAATGACGCCCAATTTGTTTCATAAGCAGGTTTTTGGATTCGCGAAAAAGCAACGAGCTGTTATGTGTTTGCAAGAAGAAAAAAAATGACCAGAGATTAAAGCACTTCGCCAGATGAAAGACCTCAGTGATCCTGTTTCTTAAATTAGCTCGGACAGTCACAAACAGGGGACTTTCCAGGTGGCACTTATCTAACACTAGGAGAGATGACATCATTATCCACGGGGACTATCCCAGGGCAGAGACACTTCGTGCCTTGTAGGACATCTTAAAGGGCCAGCGTGAAGGATTGAGTTTCATCTTATAATGAGGCTGAAAGATGGACAGATACAGCTCCTGACCACTTCCCATTAAAGCAAAATAAACCTCCAGTGGCCATAAAACATTCGGGAAAAAAAACAAACATTTAAACCTCATGAGGACAAGAATCTAAATCATCAAAAGTTTCTCTCCTCATTACTGCAGCGCAACTTTGTGAAAGCAATCATACAAATCACTAAAACCCAATGTGCTGTGTCTAATATTCGCTCCCAACTCTTCAGACTTTCCCTTTTTATGGTCTTGAACCACATGAACGCAACACCAGCCCTTGTCAATATGCTCTGTTGTCACAAACGTGATGCTTTCCCCATCAGTGTGGGTTGGTGATAAGATGAAGACGTTGGTGTGAAGGTGAACTGTACAAACTGAGACAGGATCTCAAGTGAACTCTAGTCCGGTTGTCTAATTTTACTGCATGATTCAGGGAGAGTCTGACTGTATTTTCCCCCCTGACATGAGTAAAATCTCAGCCTGACAACCACAGAGCAGGAAAAGCTGCAGGAGTACCCAAATTTCTTTTACACACAGATAGTCTGTACCTTTTTAAAACACTCCTACAAGATCCTTGAACCAGTGAAAGGTTCCAGATTTAGTTCAATGAATAGACAAAGTTGACAGTAATCATTTCAAAGTATTTAATTTTTTATCTCAAAATAAGCAAAGAAATCTGCCTGTATTTCTCTCTGTATTGTGCAGCAGCCACCCTTTAGTTTAACTACCTGACTTCCTGGTTGAAAAGATTCCTGCAGCTTTGTTAAAGTCGGTGTCACTCAAACATCCAAGCTTGATTAAATTTGTTTTCATTGTATTCTCAAGGTGAGTGACTTTTATTGCGGTGAATAGCTTAAAACACGGGCGCGCAGCTTCAGCAGCAGTTCTGAGTGGCCTTAAATATTCCCTCGATCAGTATTTGTTCTGTCAAGTTTTCTCGGATTTGCCAACAACAAAGGTAGCGAGCGAAGTGACAGAGCCAATACTGACAGGACTGTGAGAAAAATTCTCCCTGGCTGAGTTTCTCTTTTCGTGTCGCAGACGGACTGGACTTTTTCCAAGAATATATTTATTGAGAGGAGAGAAGAGAGAGAAAAAAACCGTCCCCGGGGGACATGAGCGGTTCATCACAGGACACATCAACTTCTTGTGTGCGTTTCAAACGCTGGTGCCAGGAAGGAACCAGAGCCACCATTTGTGATCATTAGATTGTCCTCGTTCACTGTTTTCACTCAACGTATTTATATCATTTAAAGCGTGATCAGTCAGGCATTAATTGATTTAGGTTTGGATAAGCTAATCGTCTCCACACAGTAGGGAAAAAATGTCAATGTAGCACAACGTTCTTCAAGGTAATTGAAGCACAATCAGCTTCCTTATGCAATTGTCACCACACTGTTTTTGATTCACTTTCATTTAGAAAGCGTTCGAATGAAAAGAGTGTGACAGGCTGTAGTTTTAGTGTCAGCTCAGAGTAAGGAGGGGGGCTGTAGAGGGTGTGGGGGTGGGTGAGTGGGGGGGCACCAGCTGTGAGTCCCCGTTCGGGTCAAAGTCTCAACAGGGGATTTCTTTAAACAAAGCTGAAGCTAAAACATTGACTGTAACCTGAGAGCGGCGATGGAGGGGGGGACGCAGAAAAAACAAATCCATTCAATGCTGTCAGTGTGTATTAAAGAGAGTGGGATGGATTAGTGCTGCCCTCCTTCCCTCCTGACAGACAACTTTGTGTGGAGAGAAGCAAGTGTTGTAACGTTACAGCACACGATTACACGCCGCAGCAGCAAAACAAGCTGAATTATCATCACATGCGATCGCTCACATTGGGAAAGAATCTCATGGATCAGTGATTTGCTTCTGGCTGTGGTGAAGATGGTCTCTCGTGCCACAAGGATGCTGAGAGAACCAGCTCCAACCTTGATCATGACCTCAACAACCCCCCCCCCCGCACACACACATACAACGAAAAATGATGTGAAAAACTAACTTTCCATCGTCGACCATCACTCAGAGAAGGAAGGCAGATGCAAATGAAAAGCAAATTAAGGGTGAGACTGATTTAAGGAATTAGTTCCGCGTGCACACAACTAAAACAAAAGGGGATATCCTGTTTTTTTGGTGCGCCCACTCCTCCCAGAATAGCTCGCTGTGGCAGGGAGGTTGTTATCGAGCTTATCGCGAGTGGCGAGGAAGCGCTGCACATTGTTTTCTCACACGCTTCCCTCCACCGAAACGGTCAGCGAGGGGTCCCGGACCGCCCGTATCACCGCCGTCCCTCCCGTTCTTGCCCATCTCATTAAGGCGGCGGTATCTCCATCAGCGTTTGCGGCTAATGTTGCGCAGCCCCCCCCCGCCTGCAACCTTATCTCAGCTGGAGCATGTGGAGGAGGGCGTATTGTGCAAACATGTACAGACACACACTTACAACCAGATCTCGTCCCACTCGAGCCGCTGCCGCGGCACGCGCACCACTAGTATTCGCTGATTCCACACAACTATGAATAGCATGATGCTACTTAAACTAGCATGCCCCCGTGTGCATACATTTCATGGCATTTAAACAATCCCGTGCATGTGTATACACTGTGCACGGATTGCTCCCAGCTATTGGGTTTTTGCATCATAATCGCACAAACTTGCACATGCACATGACACATTCACACATCAGCTACACCCATATCAGTGTCACTCCCTTGAGCGTGCCACTTCTCATATCCAGGCTCACTGATAGTGTGGTATGTAAGAGTATCACAGGCTCATAACGAGCAGCTTTTGCGCAGCAGCTGCGTCCCTGCTCATGTGCGTGCTGCTGGCATGCCTCCCTCCGTAAGTAAACCCACGCTCCGGGTATTCCTGGCATGCAAATCCGACCTATCTGGGGCATTGTGCACTTGTGCCGGGGTCAAGGCAAGCTTTAGCTGCAGGTCAAAAAGTCGGCAATTTGAACGGCAAGGTCGAAACTTTCAGTTGGAGGGCGGTGCGGGCAGGGGGTCTTGGCAGGGGTCCTGGCTGGGGACGGCGCTGCTCCTGCTGCTGCTGCTGCTGCTGCTTCAGCGCCTTTTTCCCCACGGAGGGCTTCACTCCTGGTTTCGAGCGCTCTGTTTATCTAATGGGATAGTCTCCAGATACGTTACTACAGTGTTTACCCTGTCTCCCTTTCGATTGGCTACACTGTTTGCAAAGAGTTTATCAGCAGTTTTTTTAGAGACTGAACTTTGTGTTGAAATGAGCTCCACATGTGAAAAACACTGTGAATGACCTACTTGATTCAAAGGGACTGAGAGACGTTTGTTTTTATAGTCTGTTTTTAATTTCCATGACTGCTCTTCAAGGTGATCCCAGCAAATAATATATGATTTAGTCCTCATAACGTATTATGTTGTGCTTTATAATCCAACAACTTCATCTTGACAACCACCTGTATTGGTGGATCTGTTAGCCTCACTAATCGAGCGAGACGTGTTTCTTATTGTGATTCTTTCAAAGCTGCAACACCAAAGCAACATTTTCCATTTCCTGACCGTGAAGACTGATGTGTCTTTGTGAAATGACTCTGATTGGATCATAAACAGGTTTACACGTCTTCCAATTAGAGAGCACGAATCCAAACACAGGTGATCTGATTGGTGTTTGATCAAATTACCTTCTGTATTCACTACAAATGTCTGCATTCATTGTCTGCTCTTGTTTATCCACAGTGTTTTGTTACATGGAGACCTAGTGGCGCTTGTTCAGTGTATCTCACTGAGCTGAACTGAACAAAGCACACACTGACCGTGGGTAAACGCCTCGACGCAGACTCGTTCTGTGACTATCGGCCAGCATCGACTCCTGTAATTTCAGAGTAAACAAAAAGTCTCAAATTTATTGTCGAGTGTCGCGAATGCAAACAGAGAGGTTTCTCCCTGCTGACTCAAGGTCATTGTGGCAGAGCGGCGCTGACCCCGAATGCACCGCATAGTGAAAGACGCGCACCTGTCTCGCTAACTGTCGGGGGCCAACTGTCGAGGACAGACGGTCGTGGGAAAACTTGGAGTGCGTGATGCTGCGACGCTTCGCTCGCCCGTCTCAGCTGAGTGAAGGGATGGTGTGACGGCCGCGGGGGGGCAGCTGCTAAATTTACAGGCTGGGTCAAATGGGCCATCGCTCCATGTGTCAAAGACAAACAAGATGGTATTTTAGGAGACACGGCATGTCAACCGAGACTGATTTAATCAAAGAAAAACATGCATTTAATTGTAAGATAATCCTGTTCGTGAAAAGAACATGAAACAAATGAAGAATACTTGTCACATCAATTAAGGTGGAGAGGGTAAAAAGAATAACATATATAAGAATTATTGATGCCAGAGACACGACTGGTGGTGCAACATCAATAGGTTTAATTACATTTGCCCTGAAGCACCTTGTTTGTTCATTTACTTGTGCAAAATATGAACAGCTGTGAATATTTCAGAAATGTTATTCAAATAGCCTCAGTGAAGGTGTTTCTGGAGGGCTCAGTAAATTTGCATATCTATTCAATTCATTTCAGATGAAACGTATTTTATTTGAATTTGTGTTATTTGCATTTTTAATGTATTGAAAGTGTATTACGATGAATAAAAGAATGTCTTGAGAGTATTTCTATATAAAATGCATTTAAACTGAATTTCAGTACAAAAAAAAGTGTAAGTAAAATACTGGAAGCTTGATAGTGGTTCCATGAATTAAAGATTTTCACTCCTTTGCTTCACTAAATGAATGAGTGTGATGTTGACGAGTGGACGCTTCTAATTTCACTGAATTAATCTCTTGTGCTCTGAGGTTTCGGGTCCATTTCAAGTTGTTCTGATAAAATAACATTATAACTGATAGTAAGTCACGATAGCGTTGCCTCCAGCTGACACTATGGAGAAAAACCCGCAGTGATGAGTCCTTTTGATGCTCAGCGTTGGTTCATGCAAGGACAGCAGTAATGGTTTGGTGCACCACGACGCACACATCACCCACACTGTCTGAACGTGGACTGTGGAGGAGAGACGTCTATCTTCACACTGAGTTTGTTTACACATAATCGGCCACACATTTTCAACCTCTCAGCGTGAACACGTGAAGAGGAAAAAAGCCTCGAAATGAAGTTGTGAAGAGATGTTGAGCTGCGTTTTTTAGCAGTTCTCATCTGAATCAGCCTGAACGTGAAACCTCTCCCTGGTGAGGTCGTGACTCACTGCGTGACCTCTGTGTGTTTTGACATGTAAAATTAGAAGCAAACACGTCCTCAGAAAAACAGATAGTGTTACTATTGACACGGCTGATTGTCAGGCGCTCTTACTGTTGCTTCACCTGTCGGGCTTTAGCCAGTGTTGTTGCAAAGCGCCGCCCTTTTCACAGCGGAGGTTCCCCGTCCAGGGCCAGACGCGGTCCGTTTTTAAACTGGCTCACATTCGCACTGGAGGCTGCCTGCTCTTGACTATGACTAAGAAGGATTTGGTTGCATAAAATCTGGCAGTTTTAGGGAAGGTTCAAAAAGACAGCGGCTGACTCAATCTTAT
This sequence comes from Malacoctenus tetranemus, assembly GCA_032274765.1. NCBI lineage: Eukaryota > Metazoa > Chordata > Actinopteri > Blenniiformes > Labrisomidae > Malacoctenus > Malacoctenus tetranemus. The sequence goes on along the minus strand of JAUESF010000019.1, from coordinate 1,434,394 downwards.
AATGCTGCAATTTACACTTCAGTTGTGTTTTTGTTTTTTTAACCACGCAGAAATGCAAATGTCTTTCAGATCTCCCTCCGGTGATGTAAATAAGCATCTCCTTGTGTTTCAACATCTCTAGTTTCTGATCTCTTTAGTGTTTACGTTGGCCCCACGTTCTCACAATCGCTACTCATTAATAGGCTTTATTTTAAAAGAATCCTGCTTGAGGCTTACCCCTAAAAGTCAGCGCTCAATTCAAATACCAGCCTGCCAATTCCAAACGCTGGGCAGAAAGGGCTTCTGGGTGAAGAGCTTGGCAAACAAGCCAGTCCGGGTCAACGCTGCAGCGCTGCTCCAGCTGCTGGAGCGTAAAAGGCTCCAAATCCAATAAAGGTAACTTGTTTACACTCGCAGATATAATACTGCACAGTGGAAGCTTGCCAGAAACAGTCGGTGTAAATATGTGTGTGGAACGTATGTGTGAGTGTTGTGCCTGTTTGTGCACATGCAAGCATGTCGATATAATGCAGGTACAGAGGTGCAGTGTGTGTGTGAGATTGATGAGGTTTGCTGCACAGACGTATGTGATCTGTAGTCGTCATTGTGGCCTGTTTTCAATCCTGACTTGATCCTTTTGTGGAGGAAAACTTGTTTCCCCTTCGCTTCTCGTGGGAACTTTTATAAACATGATAGTTGGGCTTTGGCAGCAAAAAGGTGAGTGGATTCTGTCAGTTTTATCACTCTGAATGACTTCACCCACACACTAAAAGCAACAACCAAAAGCGATATGATATTTGTTTCGACACGCGGACCAAAGGTCACCGCTGTGAGGTGGCGGTAGATTTATCTTTCTCGATGCTATCTCTTAATTGGTCGGGGTACAGTGCCAAGACATTGTGAGAGAGGAGGAGAGCGATGCCAGCAGAATGGCCAGGCCACGAGAGGAAGGAGTATTGTTCTTGGACTGGATCGAAATAACCAAATCCAAACACCCAGATGGACTCCGACAGGCTCCAGCAATAATAAGCGCATCGAGGGAGAACAGAGGTCACCTCGGGACATATACACAATAAATCCTTTGTGAGTGGCCGTCTCTTTTCAGAGATGCCGGTGGACCCTATCTCTACCTCAGCCCACCGAGAACCACAATTAGTCTCGGACACACAAGTAAGAGGGTGCAGATCCTCCAAACGGCACAAGTGGATGTTTTGAAGTGCGTGGCGCCGTGAATGCACCGATGAGGCTCATCGTTAACCCTTGATTGGATTCTGTGTGTTGCTGCAGCAGCTCTGCTCTGAATCAGATTTGATAGAATAAAGCTGATACATTAGGGAGCGTTTACAAAGCCAAACACACAGATTACTTGTGTGACAGTCATTACTACATCTGAGTTAGACAAGAATTCATTCTGTGAAAAGAAGCAACTCGTCCATGCTGGAAAAATGTGAGCAACTTTTTGTATTTTGTGTCCAAATGTCTCATTAGACTTCACATGACTCATTGCAGCATCTAAATATTCTGTTACAAGTGAATTTAAGTTGCTTCATGACAGATAATTTCATTCATCAACTCATGTCTTTGTTTGCTGTGTTTATATCTTCAGGCTCCCTTTGCAGTGTGTGTTGGTTAAAATGAAGCGTTACTGTGCAGGTATTAATAGGGGGACTGGTTTGCATTGCATTAGTTTGGAGACTGTGTTTTAATGGGTCCTGGAAAGTCTTTGGTCAATTATTTCTGCTTGACAAAGCCTGGAATAAGGGAGGGGGAAAAAAAAGCAAAATGTCCTTGAAAACCTTGAGTTGTCCTGAAAGGACGTTTCTCCTCCCTCTGCTCCTGCGTGTCTTGTGCGTGAATGGATGGAGGTTAAAAGGTTTGGAGCATGCATGTTGGTTTTTCAGCCGCTGTCGATGTTCAGAGCTGGTGCTCCTCTGTTCGCCGACACGGAGCCCCATGAGATGGTAGCAGCCAATCACATTTGCATGTTGCCTCACAACAGTCCGGCGGCCCCGCCCCCAGTTTCCACCTGACTTGGCTGCTGATTTCAGATCCCGAGTGTGCAAAACTGACCAAGTTACTCGATGATGCCGACTTCTTCTTACACAGAAATAATGTGCTGACTCATCCTCTTGTCTGTATCTACTTGTGGTCTTCATGTCTAGACAGGAAGACAATTATGTACGTCAAAGTATTGGAACTTTTACATGTGTGAAAACCACAAAATGTGAAAAGTGACGGTCACACACATTCACATGTATTTGTAGACCTCAACGACCAAACGGCTTTCATTTTCATTCTTACGTGCCACCATGCGAGCAAATACAAATTGGTTATGCAGGTAAATACCAAGAATGTGGTACAACTTCTCAGAGGGAGGTCTCTTTCTCTTCTCTCTCTCTCTCGCTCTCTCTCTCTCCCTCCTTCACTCATCCTCTCTCTCCCTTCATCTCAGGGTTTTTCTCTCAGAACAACAGAAAAAAAAAGCCCCACACAGCAGCCATAGCGACAGAGAGCAAAGGAAGACCTGGCCCGGGCCTGTCACCTTCAAAGCGTCCTGATTGGTCGAAGCCCGCTGTGTGAGCTTTGTTGCTGTGTGGACGGCGAGGCAGACAGCTCTCTGCGAGCGTTGCCGTGGACGCAGAGCTATCTCAGCAGTCCTGTCAGGGTGGATTTACACCGCAGGCTCACGGCTGCTTCTTCCACTCGGGTGACACATTTTATAGCCACATAAATAAAAGCCTCTGCGTTGCGGCCGGTGACTGCAGGAAGAGATCTGCTGACTTATTGATCGATATTATGTTGGAGGTATTAAGCTTTTGACAGATTAGGATAAACCTGGCAACCTTCAGTGTTGCTTTTCTCAAGATGCGGATCTCAAAAGAATTACTCACGTGCAGCTCCTGGACTTTGCAGATATATTGCAAAGGTAAATTCAGCTGCAATTCTCATTCAGTTGCTGCTTTTTTCTGTGTGTGTGTGTAGAATGCGAAATGAATGTGAATATCAACAAGTGAGTCATGCAAATTATTCATCACAACAAAAAGTTCCTCAGAGGAACGTGTGTCAAGAACAAGTCGTGCGTCATCGCTCATTTCAAATAACTTCAGAGACGCAAAGATGTTTTGGGAGACAAATTTAATCAGAACAAAACAATCACTCGTTATATCATCACAGCAAACACAGCTTCTAACTAGTTTCAAGGTCACAGACTAAACAATGTGCGTAAAAATCAACTTTTGAAGAAACTGTAAAGTGTCATAGGGAACGTGGAGGCGTTCTTTTCAGTTATGTTTTAATTGGCCACATCTTTGATCGAGAGAATAGAGCTCTCTATCATTGGGCTCATAATTGCCTGAATGTCACAGTTTTTCTGCATCTAAATGCAGAGATCAAAGCAACACATTTGGCAGTGAAGGGGTGAACACAACCATATAGATGAGCGGTTTTCAGCTTTGCCACCGCGGCGCCGCAGGATCAGATGTGGAGATGCTGGTTTGAGTCTCAGCTGATGGACGCCTGCAGGACGGCGCCGTCCATCAAAACCGGACCCGGTCTTCTCCCTCCATTCCGTCTCGGGTTTCTTGTCCTCGAGCTGAAAATCGTGGGCGAAGCGCCGTCCTGCTGGTGGTAACACCTACAGGAAGCACGTTTGATTCGCAGCCAAGTGCGAGAACACGGTTTGCAGTTTAATGTACAGAGACGTGAAACCACGCAGCGACGGCCCACGGAAGAAAGAAACGAATTAACCTGCAGTGGGAAGAGTGAACAGCGAGATATCCTCTTTATGTAACACTGCTCTTTAATATCATCCTTACTTTTACTCTATATTTTCAGAAACAAACACAGTAATATAACTTTCCATCCATCCTTTTTCACCCCGTGTGTTCACAGACACTCTATTAGATTAGTTTGTGACCTTCACTGACCCTTCAAAATGCTGCTAAACAAACTCGATTATTACGGTAATCCAGTCATCCTTTCATCCACCTTCGCTTCCATCCGTCTTTCATGCATGTGTATCCTGTCCGCGGGGTCACCGGGGATGTTTGCTGCCAATCCAGCGAGTCATCACCTCATCACAGTCTCGTCTTTATCCCAAAGTTCAGGTAGGAAACGGCGCAGCCATTGTTCGTCGCCCCCTGCTCTCGCTCTGTTATCGCCCGCAGGGGCAGAGTGCTGAAAGATGAGGTTAAAATACAGTGAATAACTTCTGGCAGTTGTTTCCTCCGTAGGAAGGAGGGACACAATGAGCGCCCTGATTCTGCTGTTCCCAGACGGCCTCCAGATTGAGGTGATGACTTCCTATGACTCCTCTGACTCACTCCTGTCTGTTTCATGCGTTCACAAATATGTTGATCCAGACCTTGTGTGTTTGTGGCAAGACTGGAGAACAATCGACACTCGCGCTGTTTTCGCACCATACTGACCGTTTAAGCTGGCGCGCTTCTTTTGCCAGTGGCCCTGTTCAGTTCATTGTTGTGAGGATGAAGCAAGCAGCATCGACACGACTCGGAAAATTTGATCATATGCCGCGATGAGCAAGCCCAGCCTTTGTTAGCAAACAAAGCCCAGATAAGCACCGAGTGCAACACGTTTTCTCTCACCTTACTCACCCAAGACCACCATTAGAGAAGAATGCGTCTCAATTCAGATGGAAAACTAGCTGCAAATTGTGTTTGTGCACTTGTTTGTGGGTGCTACATCCAGACAAACCAAACCTGCATTGTGTTTTTGATACACAATGAGGGGAAGAAAATGCTGTTTCAGCCAGTGAACAACCCGAGTTATGAGCCAGTGTGATAAATGTATCTTGTATCTGTGTTTTGCGTCTGCGTGCGCGGGCTTGTTCCACGCAGCTGCAGAGTGCCTCCTCTGTAATTACCTGCTAATGTGTCACAGTTTCAGACAAAGCAGTGACCCCTGATGCTTGCCTGATTCCCCAGAGAACAGCCTGTGGCGTTCTTAAGCCGCGCTCGGGCTGAACTTTCAACTCGCATCAGCAACACGGAGAATAATGGCTTCATACATGAGCTCACACAGACACACATGGTCATGATTTTGGCTTTAAGGGCATTTGCAAACACGCACAAGTGCACACACACACACAAAATTAATTAACTTTGACGGGATTTTTTAGCACAATATTGAGTTTCACAGTCGGTCTAATACCGTCACTGCGTCCTGGATTCAGGTCCATGAGTGTGTGTTGTAGCGGCTTTTCTTTTCAATTAGTGCTCGAGCAGCTTGTAGTTTTTTTCAGTGGATTGTTTGTGTTTCACTCTTTCTCTGAGTACTTTTTTCTTGTACTCAACAGGCTACAACGTTGCCTTCAAAAGCAGAACAGCAGAAGAAGCCTGAAGGTGAGAACAAAAAAAACTGCAAATAACTTTTTTTCTCTCTAAATTGCTTTCAGAGTTCAGAAATTTTCTGTGCAGGTCACAGCTTATTGATTTATCTATTTTTTTTCTCTCTCCACAAAAATCAGACTTAATTCAAATCCTCAAAGATGCAATTTGTCCAAAAATGTTTCAGGCATCGCTCGGTCTGTTCCACATTTTACAAAATCCACAAATACCTGAACTGGCTGTTTCCTTTATTTGAAGACGGTAACGTTTGTTTGGTATGACGGAACTCACCAGTAATGTTTTGGACAACCCCCCCCTCCCCCCCCCATAAAGGTGATGAAAACATATTTACTGGCACTGTGAAGGGTTTTTGTTTTGGTACCACGAGTTGAAAACCAACAACCACATTGAAAAGCACATTGGGTTTTCCAAATCAGACCAATGTTGAAGACGACATCTTTGAAATAGTCCAATAAATGGGCCTTTAACTGTCACTCGTGAAATGTTCAGCCTAAATTTGCCCACATTGCTGATTCTTCTCCCTGATTCCAACTAATCATTATTCTCCAACATGCACGAGCCCCTGGTCCTCCTTTTGTTTCTGACTCATTGGACAGAAACAAGCAGCTGTGCGGGACATTGAACTAATGCTACTAATAAAACGCTGCTTGACAGCATTTAATCACCCCTGAAATTCAAACCTCCCAACAACATAAAAGACATTCGCTCCTTTCACGGTGAGGTGTGGCCCGACAAAGGTCGCTGTATTCCTCCGTTTTGCTCCTCTGAATAAGCTGCCTGGGAGATTTCCCACTTTATGAGTCGTAAACATTCACGGCACCAGCGGCGCAAAAAAAGAAAGCAAGTGAGGGATGTTGCCTCCTTACAAAGGCCATCAATTCCAAATTACTGCTTTAATGTAATAACGTGCTTTTAATTGTCTTTGGATCCCTGTTCAGCTGCGGCAGGTATTGGTGCATGATTGATGCAGGGAACACTTGAAACAAGATAATGAAGGAGATCCTCCTCAAAGTCTTTGAAACTCGATTAGGATAAAGACTTTCGATGCGTCCCTGGAGGCAGCTTTTATCAGGAGCAGGAAAAGGGGAGGGACAAATGAAGGGACTCCGTCCTATTGGTCAGCCTCTGCTGACCTGCATGTTTTCTGGATACTGGAAGGAAGCTGATAACCCTTCATCATGTGATATGCAAACTCTACATTGGACCCTAAATCCAGCATCAAAGCAGGCTCTCCTCACTGTGAGCATCAAGCATTATCCACCATGTAGCGACGCATTTTACTCACAATGACGACTTGAAGGTTTTTTTTTAACTTAAAACGTGACTTTTCTACCAAGTAATCAGGTCGTGCTCCACTCCACAATCAAGTAGCCTGTTAACTATTGTTGTTCTGTTGATGGGGGGATGTGTCATGTGGTTAAAGAAAGCATTCTGTCATCAGACCCTGCCTCTCATTATTTAGCACCGCTAATCTCACAGGGCTTGTATAGCCCTCTGAGATAAGTCAGGCTCCTCTGTGAGAGCCTCCCTTTTCCTCATCCATCAGGTGCCGAGTCTGACAGCTTTATTCAGGCAGTAACACCAGCAGTGAGATTCGCACAAAGGTAATTAATCTGGAAACCTAAGGCCTCTGACTATTCACCACAGAGCAGATAGATAATTATAGCTACAGGCTTCGGGGTTACAGGGCCAATGAAAGTGCTGAAAGAAGGGCTTAAACGAGAGGCCGAGAAGTTATCGTTCAATTTTTTCTTCTTCTTTACCTCAGAGTTTCATTTTCTCCTTCAACAGCTGTCCTTGTTAGAGCAGAGATTTACTCTGCAGTTAAAGTCACGTGGAAATAAATCGATGAGAAAAGCACAGGTTTGGAGTTAAAGCTTTCAAAATGGCCAACGATTCGCCTCCACGACGTGACATAGTGTTTGGTTTGAGGGTTTGAGAAGCTGGTGCAGGTGTGGTGAGTCAGTAATGAGGGTGCAGACAGATGAGTTGAGAGCGCGGGGTCACAGTTCACAGGCCACGACCACAAAATGGTCATTTTAGTGCGCTTGTTGTTTGGTCGCCGACTTCTGTGGGATTAACGTCAGCGTGCACATGAGCTTCAATCCATCTGCCGAGTGCTCAAACACCCAAAAGTCCAGATCTTCTGTTGGCTGTTTGGACACAAAGTAACTGCTGAAATGACACTTCTGCAACTGACTAAAAGCATCAGTGTTGAATTAAAGACGCCGCAGCAAATCCTCCTTAATGCATCGCTCCGCGGACAAGATCCCGACGTTCACGGCAGAGCCCGACAGAAGATAACAGCTATTAAACGACTACTTCCTGGTTTTATTAGTTATGAATAATTAATGTATTAAAGTGCATCCCATTATTTTTCCTGTTGCACCAGAAGGGTGGAAGATATTAATTCCGCTGATGTGGGTGTTTCTTCCACTGTCTTATTCCCACACCTGTGGGCAGCCGGCCGCAATGAACGCAATTTTAAATACATATTTAACTTCATAATAGGAGGGCAGCTTTAAGATTAAATTCAGCAGAGGTAGAAAAGTAACCAACTGGAAATCCTCGCTGATATCAATCTTGTTTTGTTGTTATGATGAACTGGGATAAAGAATGAACAGCTACTGCTAAATATAACACTAAATAATGTTCGCTACTTGTTAGAACATGATGTTTTCATTAGCTGCATGTATTAGGTTAACATAAAACAAAACAAATGCTCACCGTTCGTCTCACTAGAGTCTAATTTGTTTATAGATGAAAGGAGATGAACAAGAATGCGCAATGCTTTTCTTCAATATAAAAGTTGTGAATAAATGCATGAATGTAGCTGCATTTCTGTCGGGGAGAAAAATGTTTGTGGATAACTGACTAGAGTGGCCTGATTTACTCTTGAATTATGCAAGCAGAGGAAAATGGCATTGGAGAGATTGATATGAAAAGCATGAATTACAAAGAGCAGCTGAATGTTTGCGTTTGAAGCTTGACAGCTTCTCACACAGCGCGGAAGAGAAGAGCAGCAGCAGCGCGAACGTACAGCTGAGGAAACGGTTTCTTGTGTGACTCACATCGACGATGGGAAACTTTACACCCACGACCTCTCGGGGCTCCGTCCTCTGAGCCTCTGAGTGGGTGCAAGCGCATCACCGAGCGATGCAGCGTGAACTCGTCGACGCCGGCACAGAAAGCCGATCGACTTGTCAAAAGGTGCTTGTGTGCATCATGGGGAGGAGCCGCGGTCTTTTCGCTCGATTTGAACTTGGAATCGTGTTGACGGGTAACAATGAGGAGGGACCAGATAGCCTGAACCCTGAATCAGAAATAATTATCTGGCTGAATAACATCTCCAGGTATAATCGGAGGCAGAGCATTAATTATTAGAGGACCTTCAATGAATATCGCATCTCGGCATTCAAGGACTTAGTCTTATCGTCTGCAAAGCTCTGCAGGGTGTCTTATTATGAAGTTTCTCCCTCATCGGTCCGTCGATGAAAAGTACAGCTGGCTTCCTGCTATTACTCTAATTAAAGCCAAACACAAGCACAGCTTGCTGCGCCACATAATCAGTTGCCTTTTTTTTACCCAATATTCATTTTCACAGTAGCAAATATGACCTCTCATTTTGTAAGCAGAAGACGACCGCTCGGCAAAACAGCCTGAACCCAGTGTGCATTACGACATGCACCAGAGGTGAGAACAGACGTGTTCAATAAGGCCAACGAAAACCTCACACTGGAGGCTTCCTGTGAGAGGAGACATATCGCAAGACAACTTTGGTAGTTTCACAAGACAATCAATAGATTTGCAGGAGCAAATATTAAATATTGGGTGCCTGAAGACCAAGTGCCAAGCCCTCAGGGGAAGAGCGATGGGTTGAACCGCTCTGCAAACAAAGAGGCTCCACATGCTGTCCGTTCGAATGTGAAAATACACTTGTTGAAGCCAACCAGCTGCAAATGCAATCAGGTTGTTACAAGACATGCCAAGCTGAGAGAGGGGCTTTTTTTAACAGACGCTGGCTGAAAGTGTCCTGAAAAGCTGCAAAATGAAGCGCTCAGTTCCAATGATCCTGCACAACATATGATGGTGAAATTGAACACAAGTCACACTTGAAAACACAACTCTTTTCTGGTGAAATTGTGTCCCAGAGGGAAAAGCATAGCGCGAGGTAATGTCCTCTGAATGTTGTAACATATCAGATGCTATCTTGTGGATCTTGCACACAGTATGTTTACTTTCTGCGTGTTTAGTCATGTTTGTACTTCTAACAGTCGGTTCATGGGGGTCACTTTCACCGTCAGTTGTGCAGCGATCCAGATGTAAAAAAAAAATTGGAACAACTGCTTGATTTTAAAGCCGTAATAAAAAAAAACCCTGAAAAACACACATGGTCTGCTTTATATCACGTGTCTGAGACGTTCAGGACATTCAGGATAATGTACTTACGCGTGTTTTCCTCCATTCTAACGCCGATCGCTCGCTTTCATAAGTGCTGCAAGAGTCTCGGTAAATTACCGCTTGTGCGTTGAACTGTCTGCTGTCGGGAGTTGTTCCAGGAAGAAAATCAACTTGCAGTAGAGTTGCTTGTGGCTCACATGTGTAAATGTGACATCGTCATTGTCTGGTTTCCTGTCGGGTTTCATTTGTACTGGTAAATATAAATCATGCACCTGATGCTTGGTTTGTTTTTTTTTCTGTCTGAGACTTGATGTGGTTGGTACCAGAAACCGTTGTGTCAGTGGTGACTGATGTCAACTGACTGGAGAGAGCCCAAGAGCCTTTCATTGTGCTGTTTATCTTCATACACAGTAGATAGAGGTTTAGTATTAGTCTTTTCAGATGGTGTGCATCTTTTACTGTGCTTACATTTTCTGCTTCAAGAGCTCTTGTGAGTGATTGCACATAATTCATTGTTTGACACGTTGCTGCTGGGTCTCATCAGCTCAAGCAGAGCAGTAATTAGAAACTGTTGAATTCAGGAAAAGGCGAGAAAAAAAACCCGGGACAAATCTGCCTTAATCTGTCGGCGCTGGCTGCATCTGTGGATAGCGCCGCTGCTGCCCTCGTATGATCCAGAACATCCACTTACTCTCTCCACTTTCGAGAGGCTGCACATTTGCTTTGAACAACCATCTGAATTCTCCTGAAGAACCTACCAAAATATAGCCGGTCTGTGTGGGTGGCTGCTGTGTGTGATAAAATAGAAAAGAAGGTGAAGGAGAGAAAAACATTCGGCTCCCACAAACGATGCTTTTCTCCAGAGGCCCAATTAATAATAAATGTAGATGCCGAGCTGTGATGACACAGCAGCGCAGAGTTCACAAAGTTCCTCCGAGTGAACTCTCTCTTCAGGTTGTCCAGTCCTCCTCCGGTATCCAGTCAGAGGGAAAGTCAAGCCGCGGCCTGCGCCGCTGCACAACGGCATGATTGATATGCCAAAGTGTTTCCAGCTGTGTAACCCTGACTCATCCGCACAACTGCTGGCAAACCCGCAGTGACCCGGCGAGTCCCTGAGCTGAACCTCCAGCAGGTTTTGCAACATCAATTAGACGAGCCGGAGCTCTAAATGGGCCTTTAGTTTTGGAGTCCAACTAATGAGGTGAAGCTCCTCCCAACTCCAGAACTCCTGTGCATCCAAACCAGATTAACCCTTCAACATCTGGCTCCAGTCTGTTGCCGTCCTCAGCCAAGCTCCGGTTTATCGACATGCTGTAACACAGAGAAAAAAGAACAGCTTTAGGGAAGACAGTTGCACACTTGCCTGCCAACAAGCTTTTCCTGCAGTTTCACTCAGTTGCAGCTGCATGGTGTTTTGTTTTGTTTTTGTTTTTTGCAGCCAAAGCTCATTTTACACTGCCTCGATCCAATATGCACAAAAGCTGTGCAACTGCTGCTATGTGTGATTCTATAGCCGAGGAAGTCTGCTCTTCTGTGTGTGTGTGTGTGTGTGTGTGTGTGTGTGTGTGTGTGTGTGTGTGTGTGTGTGTGTGTGTGTGTGTGT
>JAUESF010000019.1:1382499-1398815 GCA_032274765.1 Malacoctenus tetranemus | reverse complement strand
CGTCAGTCTTCCAGGAGCGCCCCAAGCTCCCTCCCACCCAGTCGCAGGCCACGGCTCGCAGCATCCCACCGGAGCAGTACTCCTACATAGCGTCCATCAAAAGGCTGCTCCAGAACAGACCCTTCATCCTCCTCATCATCACTTACGGTCAGTCAACACTTTCTCCTCCTCAGTAATGTGAAACCACATAAACGAGTGTCACATGACCACCTTCTGCACATAAACGACACTGAAAAGTGATTCTTCCCTGATGCTCGGGCTCTGATTATCTCCTGTGTTGTTTTTGACTTTAATCTTATCATCAAAATCTCATAAAAGTGCTTTGAAAAGCTATTTTCAAAGATGGCAGGTGCTGTGTGGGTCCAAAGGTGGTTTATTGTCTGACAATGTTTGACGGACGTGCTGGATCGATGTGAACCAATGAACAAATTCTTGGTAATAATTGAGCTTTTTCGGCGCCTCTGTAAGAAATCAAGTGTCCAGTCCTTCAAACGTGGTATTTTGGGGGAGTCGAACCATTCAAATGTTTAATGGTGTTTGAAAGGGACAGCTTTTGTTTCTTTTCAGGCCTGTTAGTCAGCGTGTTGAGTCACGGGTACAAAAACTGCGACAGCTGTGAGCAGCTGAAGGAAACGTTTCGGCTGCGACCTTCCTCTCCTCGTCTCATGTGACTCCGTCGCGTGACTTGTATCAGTGTGTTATTAGAGCAAAGGTGTCTCTTGTCCCTGCGTCCTTTTGTCCTCGTCCTGCCAATTGATCCCGCGCACAACCGACTCCTTTGACTCATTTTGTCTCCTCGTCACAATCGTTCGCTCCAACTGTCGCTGCCGCTCAAACTGAGCTGCAGCTGCTCACGTTTCCCTGATAATAAATATGATTCCTCAAATTGTTTTTGTCAATTTCTCTTCCTCGTGTTCCTCTACCTTTCAGTGTCCAAACCAAACCCCTGGAGCTTTCACACGCTGCTGAACTTGAATGATTTATCCTTTTATAGAGATCACAGGTTTACAGCAGCTCTCTGTTTTGGAAACTCGGCCGTCAAGGTTCCTGAGGCACAACTGGAAACTGACGGCTCGCAATATCTCTTCAAAATGTGGGTCACGGCCCCCCAGGCAGGCTCCCAAAGTACTGAAGGTGGGCCGTGAGAGGTCACTCACGGTCGGCACGTAGAAAGACTTCAAGACAAAGTCACAATCGTTCATTTTGTTAAGCTGATAAATGTTTTCTTGTGTGTTTATCTGACATGAACCGACAGGTCTGAACGTGGGCTGTTTCTATGCTGTTGGGACCCTGTTGAACCGCATGGTCATTGCTCATTACCCTGTAAGTACTCATATTGTGACACCGTATGAACAGCAAATATTTGTTTTGCTTTCCCAGTTTTAACATTCGTACTTTCTGAACATACTTCGATGACCTAAATGTGGTTTTCGTTGAACTGCCTCTTTACTTCCTGTTTTCTTGGCCTGTTCAGGGAGAAGAGGTGAATGCTGGGAGGATCGGCCTCACGATTGTCATCGCGGGCATGGTGGGCTCCCTAATCTGTGGCATTTGGTTGGACAGAACCAAAACATACAAGTAAGACCGTTTGGCAAAGCAGCAGAGACACTGTTCTGTTCAGGGCGTCACTGAGAGAGATAAAGGTGCAGGTCACTGAGCAGAACAGATCAATACACATGTGACGCAATAATGCATCTAACATGTTTCCTGCACTTTGGAAGAATCTCTCCTCTGTGTTTTTGACCTGCTTCTTCTCGCTGTACACCGTGTGTGGTGTTTTTGTGTTGGCTGTTTGGTGTCTGGACGTGTTTATCCAGGTGCAGCCTGCTGCTACCACGCTGCACTCTCTGACCTCTGCCCCCCCCCCCCTCTTCTTTCCATGGGCCCGAGAGCCGCGTATCACCAGGAGTGTCCAGCCAGCCATGCCCCACCCCTCACCCCCCCACCCTTCACCCCCTCTGTTGCTGTTACTTGTGTTTTATTGCGCCAATCAGAAAAAATACCTGCGTCCACGTTTGTCGTTTCGATGTAACGACCTGTTAGCATGACCTGATGTCATCCAGATATTGTGTGTGGGAGATAACCTGAGGTGTCACTGCAGGGAGGGGCCCGCTCAGTGAGGCGGCGGCCAGTTAGGAACACATCTTTTATCTCTATTGCAGCAAATAGAAACTCGCACGAGGAAGAAAGTTCTGTTAATTCCATTGAATCAGTCGGACACCGGTGACACCTATGATGGCTGTTCTCATGCTGTGTGTTTGTTTCTTTCAGGCAGACCACTCTCGCAATCTACTTCATGTCTCTTGTGGGGATGGTGGTCTACGCTGCTACGCTCAGTCTGGGCCACCTGTGGGTGGTCTTCGTCACTGCTGGAGCGCTGGGGTACAATACAATTCCTTTTACTCCCACAAACCTCCAAAAAACTTCAGTTATGAGCACATGTTCAAAGCAAAGGGGCTGAGGACACAACTGTCAGGGAAAGATACTAAATAAGAGAGCGAGACAAAGTTTTCAGAGTAAAAGTATCAGTGTAACGTGGGTATATTGCAGTAGTTTAGAGAATATAAAGCCTGAGTGAACCAGAAGGATCCCAGTGCCCAAATCCTGATGGAGAAATGATGCACAAAGTTTCTCCTTCTCTTCTTTTATTGCTTCCATGTCAGGAATTTGAATCAAATTTGTTGCCAGCAGTTCTTCTTCTTCTTCTTCTTCTTCCCATTTTAACCTTTACGTGGCTGTGTTGAAACGCCCCCCCCCTTCAGTAGCACAGATTGGCCTTCCAGATTGATGTGCGATTCCTGTGATAGCTCATCTACTTAATATACCACACATGCAGGAGTACAGAACATGCCAGAGAGTGTGTATGATTCATGTGACTTGCAGCGTCGCTTCAGTCTTTGCAGCTGTGTTGTCAATGAGTGCAAAGTATTTTTCCTTCACCGCACATTATGTAGCACCTGCACAGCACATGTGTTGTTTTTTTTTTTTACAACTTATGAAAGCTCATTTATCAGCAAAAGAAAAACGCATATGTACGTGTGTGATCGCGCGCTGGTGCGGTTCGTTACTGTCTCTAGATCTGCTCGTTTAGTCTGTCAGAGGGAAAGACGTCGCCTCAAGTCACCCGACGACTTTCACAACTTGTTGTTCTTGAATAACACGATAATTAACATGATTTTTTTAGATCATCACGTCAGCATTGGTTGCTTATTTTTTCACCCTGAAGGGAGAGGCACAAAGAAAAAGTGCCCAGACCTGCAAAACTTGATTAACAGAATGCAGTTATTGAATGAGACTATTGGGCTTTGTTTGTGATGAGTTGTGTTTTATGTGTATTTGTGTTTGTTTACCGTTCTGTGCATCCAGGTTCTTCATGACGGGCTATCTGCCTCTGGGCTTTGAATACGCCGTTGAACTGACGTATCCCGAGTCAGAGGGAACCTCGTCGGGACTCCTCAACTGCTCAGCGCAGGTACGGACTCTCTGCAGTCCGACCAGCGCCTCAATGTTTGTGCGTTTTACGTCCTTGTTTTTCTTCTGAGCTGACACGTTCTGCGCCCGCAGGTGTTCGGCATCATCTTCACCATCTGCCAGGGGAAGATCATCGACCACTACGGCACGCTGCCAGGAAACATCTTCCTGTGCGTCTTCCTTCTGATCGGCACCATCATGACAGGTAAGAGCTGACGGGCTGTGGACGTGAAACCTGCATGAAAGCATGAAGATATCTGATATCAGACATTCAGTCTGTTAGTTTGTTTTGTTGTTTGTTTGGAAGAGCTCTGTGTTTGTTTGTCCTTGAATGGAAAACCTTTAATGTAACCAAAAGTATTGCCCTACTCGTGTTTTTCATTAAAGTACAAAACAGGAATGCTGCAAAAAACAGCTCCGAGGGAGCAGCAGTAACTTTAATGCTGGAAATTAGCAGGCTGAAGGAAACCACTGAGAAAACAGGCGAGCTGCTTCACGGCCAGGCCGGTTATTTCAGAAGCAAGTTGTTTCCCTGCTCTCAAAATGGGACTTTGTGCCTGAGGACAAACGCGAATCCAGCTAGGTGTTTCTGAAGAGCCTCATTATGGGAAATGTGTAACTTTTTAGGGAAACTATTTGCTACTGAGGCGATAAACTTGGTGCATTATTCAAAAAAGCAACTTCGAACTGAAGCTTTTCAGCTCACAAAGGTCAGGAGAATGATTCACTGTTTGGTTACTCAGCATTTACTTTTCTGACTGCATGGGGGGTGATTTAAGAATTGCATAGGAAAAGGGGAAAAACGTTAGTTGGGTTTTTTTTCAACTTTTTGAGACTTTTCACAGATATTTTCACCACACGAAACTGATCTGAAGCTTCTCTGTTTGAATTTGTGGTGTAAACTCTCCTTCAGTAGCTCTTTAAGCGAGTTACTGAGTTGAGTGAAGCTGCTTGCATGTTTGTGTTTGACCTGAGTTGGTGCTTTGTCTTCAGATTTGCATTTTCTGCCACACTGTCCTTGAGAAAATTTCACAAAGTGCAGCTGTCATTCAAAGCTGCTCCGTCAGAATTAGACTGTGCACAGGAGCCCCCTACTGGATGCACAGGCATATTACATCACATATCTTAAAACTCCGCTCTAAATCTCAAAATATTCAATATTCAGGGTCTGTTAAAGTCTACAACTAATTTGTTATTAAATCTTAAATATATTAATCTCATTTAATCTAAACTGAGACTAATGTGCCTCTGCTTTATGTTTCTTTATTTCTTTGCAGGTTTCATCAAGTCTGATCTACGCAGACAGAACGCAAACAAACTGGCTAAAGCAGCTGTGAGTGCTAAATTCAATGTTTTGCCTTTTTTTGACTGATTGCTAGATATATATGAATAACTGAAGGTCGCGCTGTGGAGTGGACAAACCTGCATAGCACCAAAACTGGTTTGGCAAGTCACAGCAGGAAAGAGTACATGTGCTCTACATGTAAATCCAGGTCATGTCACACGTTGTTTTGTGGCAGTTTCATGGCTGAACATCAAAGAGCCGTTTGCTCCGGTGACAATTGTGACAGCTGCACTTGTTTTTTTCCCAGAAGTCAAAGTGTCAGCTGGGTAAAAAAGACATGCGTGTGACTTGAATGTCTGTCATGGGCTTGTGTGGAGACAAGGTCACATGTGCAGCTCGTGCTGCCGCACAAATAACCTGCTCCTCCCTGTTGTGTCCTTTTTTTTTATCGAGTATCCTCAGTCGACCTGCCTGTTCGTACAGTCTGCATAAACATTAATCCTATAAGCCAGCGAAGGAGCTCAGGAAGTTTCAGGCCACAAAAACATATTGTGGTAAACTCTGAGGTTCTGTCAGGTCAACGGAAAACACACGATGAGTACTTCTAGTTTTCACTGTTTCTCATGATCAAGTCAGTTTGTGTCATATTTCTGTGTTAACACAAGTGTGAGCAGGCAACATGCAGCGAATCCTGTTTGCTGTCTGAATTTTTTGGTGCCTGATTGATGTGATTTTGCTCTGTTCTGTCGTGTTGCAGTTCTCTCTGTTTCTGGGTGAGACTCCAAACTGTGTGATGAAGCCACTGATAAATGCTGACAGCTCAGTTCAATGCAATCAATGTCGAAATGAATCAATATTTGGATGAAGTTCAAAACACATAGCGTCGAAAAAATAACCGTGTCAAAGCTGCAGAAGATCATATGGATCAGTCATGTCTCATGTCTTCAGACAGCTTTTGGGGATATGTTAAAAGCCAGAACTAAAGGCAGGAAGTAAATTTGCTGCCGGCTCGTCGAGCTTGTGTCAGACTTCACCGCAGACTGGAGCCTCGCCGCTCCGTGACCCTGAGAGACAAGTGATCAGTAGCTGTTGTTTTAGGCGGAGGGGCAGATGTTGGAGCAAGACTACGGAGCCACCGCGCTAATCTCCCAGCCGCAGCCTCCTCCTCCCTCCCAAGACTGATCAATACACTTTTCTGCTTCCAACACACACACAACAAAACAAACCCCCAATCTGCTCAAATCTTTGCTCACCACACAGATGCACAAAGGTAGGAGCACTGAACAATCACCACACACTGTCCTTAATCACTCTGACCTGCCGCTCTGCTTCCTCTTTCACCTGATTTTTCTCGCCTTCTCTATCACACACAATAATGTTCACACAATGAAGACTCAGTATGAAACTTTTTATTCCAACAAACCTGATTTTTCTCTCTTTGTTCCAGCTGCTTCTTTAAAAATCTACACTGAATTAAACTCATAAATAAACCACCATGTTTCACACTTTGCATGTCAATGACTATAATTTACACTGTTGTTTTGAAAAAAGAAACATTCTTAGATTTGAGATTGCTTCGACGACTTTAAAAATTATTACTTTTAAGAATATTTTTCACCTTTGAATGATCTGAACGACCCAAACTCCAGTTTTAGTGGCTTTACTGGCTGTTTTTACTGGTCTGAGCCACGATTTCTTTCCTTTTCTTAATTTTGTTGGAAGAAAAAAAAACAATTGGAAAGTATTTCAGAGCGTGTCAGAACTTTGCGCAGTGACTTTAGGCTGAATGTGTCACGTGTTAAAGCAACAGCTCCGTTCGATCTGGAGCGGCCGTGTTGAATCCCTCTGAGTTGACGTCTGTCTCTTGTCAGGGACCCTCTGACGAGCCGAACGGAAGCCCGGACGCGCCTTCGGTCATCAGGGAAGCCTGCCTTTAGACACTTACCAACACCTAATTCTCCTCCTGTTACACGATGACGTACTGAGGAAGCCTGTAGATCGATTTCCCTTCCAAGAAGAGTTAGATTTACAGTGTGTATAATTGAAAAATCCACACAATGAACCTTTGACATATTTTTATGTTTTAAACTCCCACTAAATCTGAATAAGCAAATCTTTAAGATGTTTTTTATGAACTGTTGATCTAATGGAAAAATATATATATATATATTTTGTTAATTCTATATAATTAAAAAAAGGTTAGAATCATGAGGTTTACTTTGTCTTTTGTGTTAAAACTCGGGTGTACATATGAATATGCAGAGTGCGTCCTGGTGAGGATGTGAAGTAGTTTCACAGTCGACGGAGAGAGTGTAGTTGTGTAGTTTGATTTGTAACACTACTCATGTTTACTTATTTAATGTGAAATAAAGATATTTTACAGAGTTATCCTTTCTGAAGCGCGCTTGTCATCATTTAAGTGTCTAATGTGAAAATAGCACTTTTTTATATAGCTACATCCAGCAGAAAAGCATTTTACTGACTCCAAGCTAATTCAGGAGTAAGTTCAGTTTCACCTACATGAATTTTTTTTCTCATAAAGTAACTTGTAACGTGGAGTTTTTCAGTAAATTTCGACAGAACGACACAGAGCTGCGTGTACATCAGATGTCCACACGGTGGCAGCATTGTTGGTCCCAACACAGCACCGTCCCCCCTTAAATGAGCACTGGGGTCTGCAGGGATTATCGTGAGAGCCGGTGGAAATACAAAAATAATCAAAGCACGCTGTTGATACGATCGGAGTTTTTGGTGTCATATGAGTTGTTTATTTGCTGGAAGCAGCACTGAGGAGCGCCGGCTCCAGATTTAGCCCCGGAGAGTAGAAAAGTGTTGCGGATAAACTGCTCTGACAGTGCTGAACTTGTCATTGGCATGGAGAGATAAACTTGCCTCAGAGCACTTCTCTTATTCTTATGAGATCATCCTGACTGAAGGCCAGCGCTGAGCGCGAGCGGCTCCCATTCCTCCGATCCTCTGATGATCTCATTGTTCTCCTCTTAGATTGTGACTGATCTTTGGCTCCGCGCGGCCTCCCGACGTTTCTGCCCCGACTGCTTCTCCTCGATATTACAGGTCTATTAGCGCACGCAGAGCTGCTGAGATAGTCCTTGGCGGTCGCGCCGCAGCACCGTCCCTCCGTGCCGCGGCCGTCACTTCATGCTGAGGAATTAGTTTCACGCGTGCTGTCAGTCACTCCTGAAGTGCTGCTGATGCGGCTTTCACACATCCCGGCATCTCTAAAGGTTAAAACCTTCTGGTGTTTATTCTGCAGCCGACTTTCCTCCTCGGCGAGCTTTATTAATGTGGACTTTTTGAACTGTTGACAGAAAGGTCAGAAAGGATGAGGACGAGCAGGGTGTGACCTCACGCTTGAAGGGGAAACTCCTGAGAGTCTGCCCTCCCACGTGCAGGATCTGGTGTTTGAATAAGGCCCCTTGTATGTGGATGACATATTAGGGGAAGCTTGGAAGAACTTACTGTACATGCGAACGGTTTGGGTTACTCAGCCGGGGCTGCCTGTTGTCACTCCTGAAGTCGCCTTCTTTCTTTCCAGGAGCGCTCAGGATGTGTGTTGTGGGGAGAGTGAAGTTATAGAGGCACAGGAGAGGCTGGTGAAAGAACGTGTCAGAAAAAGGGTCATTAAACCAAAGAAAAACACAACACTGGGTGAAAATAAAAACAAATACAAAAGACGAGGTCAAGATTTAACCCCTTTAATTACAAAAAAGGCTCATTTTGAAGTTACTTCTCTTACAGTCTTGATCAATTAAAGGTAATATTTTGCTTGTTTACTCTAATAACTTTGGGTTTTTGTTAACTTTTACTCCCAAAACACCAAACATTTTATCTTCACAAACGTCGGACTGCTCCTTTAAAGGAGCGCTAACTCAACATAAATTGCACCCTGTGGTTTGTATCCTCACAGGACCAAGTTTTGAGACGCTTTAATTTATGGCCTTGTGGGGAAACTAATGCCACGGACGGCCCCGTGTTACCAGCACGACCACAGGACGGGTGATGGCGTACCTCACCCCGCGGCACCGTGATTTATTCTGCAGGGCATGATGGCGAGCGACGTCACGGCCCTGAGCCGGAGCCCGTCTTATCTGAAGTTATAAACACCGTGTTTAGTTTGAGGAGGGAGGGAGGAGGAAAGCGGCGTCTGTGCTGTTGACGTCGGGAGGAGGTTTTCGAGGCGAGATTGAAGGTGTTTAAAACACGACCATCAATTTGTCAATAAGGCGTCGGGGTAGTTTAGGAGCGCAGATGGTCATCAGGCTCATAAAGTCTGAACGCTGGAGGAAATATGGAGGGAGGCGGCCTCCTGTTTGTGTTGCCTGTTCAAACAGCGACCGAGATTGATGATGCTGGCTGCGTACGGCGCATGGCGGCGAGGAGGGGAGCACCGCGTGGGGGGGGGGGGACGAGACGAGACGAGGGGGGAACCGCAGATAAAGCCAAATCATTTTATGGAGATGAGAAAAACAGCGGCGCCAAAACGTGAGAGGGTCGAGCTGACGAGATCGTCGCTCGGGGCCTGGCTGCTGAACGAGCGTCACGGTGAGAAACGCTGAGCCTCCTCTTCCTCGCTCAGCAGGGAAGACGATGCCTCATCCGCCTCTCGTTCGAAAACCACGTTCCTACGGTGACGCTTTGTCGTCTGTTTTTACACCGAGGAGTCAGATTCATCTCAGTTCGGAGGTCAGATCCTGCTTTATGGGATCTCGATGGAGCCAGAACAGTGAGCTGCACCCTGCTGTTGTCCAACACGCGCTATTTATAGGAGCATGAACACACACAGCTTTAATAAAACTCCCTCCCTCCATAATTATATCCTTTTTTATTAACTTAATGTCATGATGAGTTCCATGTGGTTTACTCTGATTACAGTGCAGGAGCAGCGAGTGCCACTCCGGCCTCTGCCCTCGGTCCTCACTCGAACAGACGGGCGTCTCAGCATGTGTTGTGGCTGTGTTGATTAGCTACTGCAGTTCGGGGACTAATTTCTTCCAGTGTTCCCCGAGGCTGATGTGTTGTGTTGTGTTGTGTTTTTATTGTTCATGGGAGAAACGGCTCAGTTAGTAAAAATGGAAAAATTACTCAGTCTCCCTTCACCACCAAGCTACCGTTCTGGCTTCGGGAGCTCGCTCCTCCACAAGCGCGCTCGTTCAGAGGCCGCCTCGCGCTCGCGGTGCTCGTCGAGGTAAAGGTGCTCCTCGCCGACGGAGCCGCCGCACATCTGGAATATTTTTTCGACTGTTAAGCACACGTTTTATGAGCAGCGAAGTATTTATGCAAAAGTTTGAGGCTCGAAAAAAACCCCACTCGAATTCAAAACTGCTCCTCTGAAAAGGCAAGGGCCGGGCCCCCGGCTCGGTCCCGGGGCCCGTTTGGAAGGTGGTTTCCTCAGTCGCCTCATGTTCCACAGCTGGCTGGCTGATCAGAGTGCACAAGGTTTGTGAGCCTTGGCACCGGCGCGCCCAAGCACCAGACTTTGAGGACCCAGATTAACCTGCACAGTAGTTAAATAAACACACGGCCACGCATGGCCGCATGAATGGACGTTTCATCACCGTTCGGCCCGTTCCCGTGATCCTACACCCTGCTGCACTCCATGATGCAATTAAAAAAAAAAGAGAGAGAGAAGGAAAAAAAAAACCAGCCATGACACATAAACACATGTGGAGGTATAGCTGCAGTGGGTCGCCCGCTGAAAGCTCAGCAAATTACATTAAGTCTCCCGCTGTTGGTATTTTTTTCCATTGCAGCTTTTGTTTTTTTTTCCTGGAGATTTTATTAAGATATTTGTCAGTTGTTAGCCGACTCCCCCCCGTTCACTGCTCAAGCGCCGCATTGTGCGTTTAGGCCCCAGTAAAATTACCTCAAGACCAAATTGGCTTGACCTCAGTGTGTGTGTGTGTGTGTGTGTGTGTGTGTGTGTGTGTGTGTGTGTGTGTCTGGGACAAACCCGGGCCCGACTTTTAGGCATCTGCAGGGTCGGAGCTTAGTGGGGTGTGATGTAAACCCCCCCCTCACTGGCTGCAGGTTATGTTAGAACAGCGGAGACAAGGGGTGGGGGGTAGGCTGGGCTGGAGTGGGGGGGGGCTCGTGTTTGTACACAGGGAACCCCGGGCAGCTCAGTAAAAAGAGCTTTATTATTTAGGCCCCTGCCAGGCGGAGATCAGGGTGGAAAATACACAGGATCCCCGGCGCCAAGTCCCTCGCTCTCGGAAAATCCGCCCCAGAAGCGTCCAAGCGTAGGGCCTGGATTTAATCACCCGCTGCCGCGTTCGTCCTCAGCCTGAAGACAGAAAGCTACAATCAGTCTGAATCAATGGGACCCTCAATCCAACCCCCCCACTCCCCACCCCCCAGCAATCATATTAAAGAAATGTATTCTCTATTATGTGAGTAACCCTTATTAATTCTGGGCACAAAGTCTGAAATGACAGATTTCCGTTGGTGGAAACTATTTCTTGGTCTTTCCACTTTAACTTTCATTCATAATATACACATTCAAGCAAAAGGTTCATTATGACACATAATAATACTTAACCGAGACTAATGCTAATCTTAAATTGCAAAATGTGGGAGTATCTGAAAGAGTGTGTCGGAAAGTTTTAGAGATTTTAAAAGTAAATCTAGTTCAGTCCTCAAACGTGGACCTCCGAGCCTGAAGGTAAACAGAGTTTGAAGTATCCAGCAGAGCAGGAGAAGCTGCTGTCACGCTGGACAGTCGGAGCGCAACACTCACTGTTCCCATTTGCTTGTGGACAAATCCAATAGCGCAGCCAAAGGTCCTGGAAAACTCATCCCATAATGTTCAGTGTGACGGGTGGTGCGCGGCCATAAAATAGTCAATAAATGGCATTAAGGCCTATTTTTGTGGGTATTGCTCGCTGCAGATTTGTTCTAAAATGGAAAATTCAGCCCCCACATGACAAATGAAAACTCCTCTGAGAACCGTCGGCTCATCACCTCACGGCCACTTTTGCAGTTTTGCAGCCTTAGATTGCTCCTAACTTTGTTATGTGATGTATTTCACCCCGAGAGCGAGAGCGACCTGCAAATATCTGACCTCAATAACGACCATTTAAACAGAAAATCTCTAATTTTATATTCAGGATCACACATTGGCTAATTCCTTCCTCCAAACAACATACACAAGCTTAGTTCTATGTCTCCAACTTGTGAGCACAACTTCCCCCTGTTTTATTTTGATGTTTTTATAATTTGAATGCTGGCATGAAAATCAGCTTTTAGGGAAAAACATCAGAGTGTGCGATCCCCCTGCCAGGAGCGGTGACTTGTTTACTGGTGTGCTCATCAGAAGAACCAGCCGTATTCAACAGGTCTTATTTTTTCTTTTATATACTCGCTCTAACTACATCATAAGTCAGCGCTCCAAAGCTCTGCTGGCTACCAACGCCCATCAGTACGTGTTCAAAGAAAAACAACTCCTCTTATACAAACCCTCCTGAGATCAATCACCTGCCATATAAAGAGGGAAATTCAGCCGTATCACCTCCACGTCGCCTCCGATCCGGCTCGCAGGTTCTGAGATCACTCAGAAAGCGAGGCTCCTCGGCCCAGGCAATCATCGCCTGGATGGAGATGTTAGAAATCGGAGGCATAACAGAGTTATAGCCACAACACACCCTGTTTATGATTCACCAAACAAACACAGCTGCTGTTGGCCGATCGCAGGCAGGCTGCCGTCCAGGCCGAGCGCGGCAAGAAAGTACAGTAAGTTCAAGGCTGGAAAAATCCAATCAGGACTCTCCTCCACCTTTTTTTTTTTCTCCCATGAATCAGTTTTGCGTCACATTGATTCGAACTAGCAAAGATCCAGCACCAACACTTTGTGCCATGTGGCCTTTCTGCTAATCACATCTGTCTAAACTGCAGCTACACTTTCAGTGGTCAGTGTCAAGCATCTGCATCTCCATGACAATATTAAACAAGTTAGCATAATACAATAAACACACACGCAAACTCCTGTGTGAATGTTGTTTATTAGAACCATCCGACCCTCAAACACCCCCTCAAATGTAAACGATCTCAGTCAGTGCACTTTCCCTACGTCAGTAGCAGTTTTACTGAGTCCAGATCAGCTGCCCCATTATGAATGGTCAAGTCAAGTCTGAAGATGCAAAAAAAAAAAACAAGCTGAAATCGAGTAAAGAGATAAATCTTTGATATTTTTCAAACTGTAGATAAACAAATTGCCTCACTTCCAGCATTACATTGTGGGTTCAACAGAATCACGTGCAAGTTCGTCTTGTTTCAGCACAACAAGTCTGTAAATCACAACGTGAAGGAAGATTTAGGGGAAGTAGCTCTGTGGAGGCACCTGTTCAACTGATTCATCGTGCCATCTTTAATTTTCTCTGTGAGGAAGAAGAAGAGCAACCTGCCGTTGAGTCACTTTTGGGCCTCGGCTCAATAAACGTGATCTGGGATCTGCCTCCCGTGTTTGCCTGTTGGTAGGATTGGACGGAGCAGGTGTGTGAGTCACCGCGCGGAGCCCTGATTTGCAGCGTCGGCCGTCCGTCTCGGTGCCTTTTTGCCCCTTTGGCAGGACGTCATGTAAACGCTTCATGTTTGGATTTTAGTGAGGTTAAAAGAGACACACACACACACACACATACACACGCACACACTCACACACACAACCACCATTCCTCTGGAAACAATTCCTTGGCGAGAAAGCGTCGACTGTGAATGTGATCACTGAGAGTGAAAAGGGAAGTTACATCAGCGCCGCAATAAGCCAGCTTAGTGAATTACGATCAATCACGGTCTGAGGCTTCCACCAAGCCCAACCAATGTGTGTAGCAACAGTCAGAACGGGCTTTGGCTTCATTAACGCGACCTATCATCTCCAAAGCCCCGAGTTTACACAAAGAATTCATCAAAAGGAGGCAGCTTTTTTTTTTCGCCGAACGCTTGGCTCGAAAAACGTGCACAGAGGGGTCTGTGTTGCAGTGTGCACAAGAAAACATGAGTCATGTGAAGGAACTGAAATAGCAGAGGTGGACACTCCTGGTTCTGGAGTGTCACGGCTCAGCGAGGTCTTTCAACACAGCTGATGGTGGGACCAAGAGGGCCGAGAATGAATCCAGGTATGTTTGGAAGAACACTCTTTCCATCTTTCTGTAATTTTGTCTCATTTGAACTGTTGTAATATAGAAGAACCATTTACTGCCAAGCTGTGAACATTTATTTTGAACTCCTTGCACCTTAATGGCTCCTCTCTCCCAGTTCAGTGACTCCTTCCCTCAGTGCTGCAGAGCTGCTGCTGGTCTCAGAGCTGTTTTATGGTTGAAAAACTTGCTCAGGGAGACTTTTTTTTTCCTTTTTACATGTGGCCAGGAAGTGCGAGGATCAAACTTTAAACCCCTGCAATTACCAGCTGACCTGCTCCTCTTCCTGAGCCCCGGCCAAAATATTACACCAGAAATCTAACACAAATACACCTCCGAGCTATTCTCGTCAGCAGATGTAGGAAATAGTGAACGTGCGATGTTATTACAAGCTGTTTAAAGGGAAAGTATACAAGACGGCGCAATAACAGTAGAAATTACATGTAAATGTACAAATAAACCCTGCCAGAAGCGGCCACTGGGGGCTTATTTGAAGAAACAATTGGATACACAGTTTGTTGTTGTGATGGAGGCCTTAAAAATAAACTCCTGCTTGAAGCCAGTTTTGCTTTTTCGACCGTATAAATCACGCTGGAGAGGAAATATTACTTTACAACAACAATGGCGCTGCGTATTTATCATGGTCAGAGGATGAAAGGAGGGATCGTGAAAACTGAAGCGGCCGAGTGATCACTTGCGAAACGTAAGAGCGAAGCAAAATGAAAATGTCTGCTCGTCGTGATTTATGTGGTTATTCATTGTGTGGGTATTTGGAGTGTTTTAAAAACAGAAGAGTATAATCTAAAGCACATTGCTCCATAAAAACGAGCCCCCCCCCCCTCTTCCGTTCGGTTTAAAATATAAGTTCGCGTTCGTATCGGCTTCAGTTTTGTTGGCGCGGTGTGTTAAAACCTTCGCCACGACTCCATTTCCTACACTCCCGGACGCCGCACGTCCCCCCCCCTTTGGGATGACGTAAAATGCTTTGCTAGTTTAAAGCTAATATTGGCGTAGGGGATTTGCGAGGAAATTGGGGTGTTGCTCGAAAACCTCCGAGGCCCCTCTGGCGAGCAGGTCTCAGTGAAAGGTGATCCGAGGGGAGGGCTCACGCCGGGCCTGTGTAAAGGGAAGGGAACGGAAGAAAGGAGCAGTTCATCAAAAAAAAACTGGACCAATATTTGCGCAAACTTAAGACATTAAAGCGCAGGTAAGGAGTGCCGGTGTCGAGGCTGCTGTAGTGTGTGATGGCGGACGGTGTCGTAGGTCCAGTCGGGTAGTGGTTGAGCTCTGAGAAGACTGGCAGCGACTTGTCCTGGTGTCGTCCTGCCGATGTGACTCTCCTGAGATGGATAATGGAGCCGAGCTTCACCTCCATCCTCGTGGTTCGGAGCTTTTCTCTCACCGTGCGCGACCTCCCCGGAGTCAGACCGCGGCCAAGCACGCCGCAAAGACCTATTTGCTTTGGATTTACAGTTAAAAAAACGGTTTCTCCACGTTTAAATCGAGACCGTTCAATAAAGTCCAACCTGGGTTTCATTTTTGACTGTAATTGCGACAGTAAATGGAGATTTTGGAGCTCATTTACATTCACGACGTTTGGCTCTTTTCCCCCCACGCTTGGTGAGAATTAAAGTCACATTAGCGTGAAGGATCACTGAAGGAATTACATCATTGGAGTGTTTCTCACAGCGCTGCCATTAAAAAGAGCCGAGCGGCCCGACGCTTCCTTTGAAGTCTTTGTTGCGTTGGGTGCTGCTCAGGGAGCCGTTGGGAGGGAGGTTTCTGGATAAGGTGTCCTTGCGCTGTCAACACTTGCAGAAATGAAAGCCTCCTTTTCCCCTTCCTGTGTGAAAACGCCCTCATGTTTCCAATTTCCTGGTGCGTGGTGGACTTTTGACTCTTTTTCTCAATATGTTTCACACCAGAAGAAAAAAAACAAAAAAAAGCCCCTTCTGTAGGAGTCTCATGCAATATGTGTAGCCATGTGGAGCTGCTAATGCACACCAGCTTTACATCACACGTGGACCGTGTCGCCATCACTGGTGAAAGATGAGTACAGCAAGAGGCTCCCAGATTAAAGGGGTGTGGAGCTGATGAAGACATAAAGGCCTGCGGAGAACGTAGCGTGTGACAAGTAGCTGCAGTCATGAAAAAGGTTTTATTTTATCATTGTAAATAATCATTCTTTAGGGAATAGCGATTCAGAGGTGTGAGCAGCTAAGGTTTGTCGTCTCTCGCCACAAGCGGCGCAATCGCCCCGCATCTACTGCAAACTTTAATATCCAATTTGCTGCAGCCTCATGCGGACCATGTGTGTGGTTGCGGCCCGAGACGTGTCAGGGAGGGGGGGGATGAAGATGACCATTTGAAGTTGCCAGTTCTATCCGGACCAGATGGGGCCCAGCCAGGCG
>JAUESF010000019.1:1272668-1293153 GCA_032274765.1 Malacoctenus tetranemus | reverse complement strand
CACACACACACACACACACACACACACACACACACACACACACACACACACACACACACACACACACACACACCGCAGATGCTTTCCCACTGCATTTACACACAATGACACACATTTGAAAGCATATTCTTTCCCCCCCTCTCCCTCTCTCTTTCTCCCACACACTCGCGCACGCACACACACGCACGCACGCACGCACGCACGCACACACACTCGTGATCGTGCAGCCAAACGAGGATCAGATCAGCATTAACATGAAGGTTTCAAATGAAGAGCGCTGGAACACATGTGCGGTCCACATAGCCTAGTTAATTTCCCAAGATAGAAATGCAATTTACACAGAAGGCAACTGGTAAAAGAGACTTAATCAGTCAGTTAGGAACATAATTAGCCTTGTACTTTCCTTTTTTCTGCCTCATTTACATGTTCATACACGGACTTACTTCACTCCGCAACTTTGGCGACACACAGCCGCGCTGATCTAATTCACTCACACTTCAATCAAGCCGCCACGTCTGGCTCCTCGCCTCTGCGTAAATGCGGCGCGTTCGGGACGGGGCGAGTCCTCCTCACTCTGTTAGATCCCATTACAATAGTGTATCGGGCCTCACATTCTTTGCTTTGCACAATTTCATCTGTGTATTAATGAATTGTGGATATGATGCATACACAGATTAGGTTTGACACTGCGAGTGTGCGCGGTGAAATTGGCTGAAAGCGAACCGCTGCCTGTCCATTAAAACGCTCCCTGTCAGCTCGTCCTTTGGAGGACAAGCCTGTGTCGTGTGTCCCCCCCCCCCACCCCACCAACATGTAGACTTATACATAGAGAGCAGCTTTTAATAAGACTCAACTGGTTTTATTTTAGAGCCTATACATAAGGGGGCCAACTGCTCTTTCTTATGGAAATGAAGGCCATCTGCCACCATCATTCAGCTGAACGATATCGTAGTAATGCAGCCATCTGAATTCATTAGTGGGGGGGGGATGTATGTGGTCCATGATACCAAAAGAAATGAATCTTTCTCCCCCCCCCCGTCCCACTGTATATTTATACAGACCTACTGTACCCCGTCTCTCTCCTGTTTTCCCATGAGTCCAGGCTACGCATAGGCATTTATTTAAGGAGCGTCATTAAGCACTAACCAGAGGAAAAACCACCACACTGGAAAGTCTCGTTCCAGAGTCACCAAGAGGAAAAGCTGCCGGATCAAGTGTTTCGTCTCCCTTCAGCGAGTCACTCTAAAACCCTGCGATCCTGACGATCTCCTGTCTCGTCTCTCTCTCTCTCTCTCTCTCTCTCTCTCTCTCTCTCTCTCTCGTCTCAGACTCCATGCACATAGAGAACATCGAGGCCGTCCAGAGGCTCCAGGACTCCCTCCACGAGGCCCTGCAGGACTTCGAGGGCCCGCAGCACCCGGAGGACCCGCGGCGGGCCGGCAAGCTGCTGATGACCCTGCCGCTGCTGCGGCAGACCGCCACCAAGGCGGTGCAGCACTTCTACAGCATCAAAATGCAGGGCAAGGTGCCCATGCACAAACTATTCCTGGAGATGCTGGAGGCCAAGGCCTGACACCCCGGGCGGCAGCGCGGGCGTCCGACGGAGCGCTGCATCACCCGATCTGAGGCGAGGGACAGCCGGTAAAATAAAGATAAATAAAATAAAAAAAGATAAATAACGAAAAGCTGGTGTGCCAACTGACGGTGAAAGGACGTGGACTCCTGAGTCGTTTTAACACTTTCAAACAGTAAGAAAAGTAGAAACAGGAACGGGGACTTGAACTAGTTCGGAGAAGGGCGACCATCAACTCGACCGATGTGGGAACATGACGCTGTATATAAAGATGTTGTGTACAGAAATCGGGCAACCGAGGTCTTGTTATAACCTGAGACCCCCCTTGCTATATATCACCTGAAAGCTTCTGTGAATTTGTTTCTTATCTTATTTTCATCTCCAAAAAAACAAAAAACAAACTGAAGTGTGATTAATATTAATGTCCTAAAGAACTGTACAGCTACGTAGCCACACTCTGTGTTTCCGTTCTCTCATATTTTCTAATCTCGGTTGTTGAAGCAATAGTCTCTAACTGGTCTGCATATAATATGTGTACTGTATATTGTGTGAAATTGCACTGGGCAAACTGGGGGGTGGGTGGAGGGGGTGAGTTAGGGTGGAGGTGGGTGGGGTGGGGGGAGAGAATTGTTTCGGACATATTCTTGTACTCGTCGTCAGAGAAAAGCGGCGCCCGGCCCGCCTGCGGTGGTCCTCCCGTCTCCTCGTGATATATTTACCTCGTTGTAGCTTCATCGACTCAGTGGTTTCGGTCAACTTGGTGCTTACGGAAGGACAGTGGTTGGCTTGGGATCACCGTTCACTGAGAGTTTGCACTAAGCATCTATGATTATGTGGCAATAACGGGCCTCGCACCGGCTCGCTCTGTCTGGCCGGAGTCTCAGCCTCCTCGTGTGTGTTTTCGGCTGATAGGGCCCGAACGCCCGCCTCACTTTCTCTACGTCTCCACTGTTTTTCATACACACTTATTGGCATCGAAACTGTGAAACGCGCGTCTGACGACAGTGAGCTGTATTTAGGTGTTTTTTCGAGCTCACGTGCTTTGGGTCAAAGGGATTCGTCACTTTTCAAGGACACAGCGACGGCAAACTCTGTCGTGCAACGCAAACCGAAACATGCAATAAACACAACCTCTCGTGACGTGGACTGACGGAGATTCAACCCCGCGTTCGTGCAGCATTACCAGTTTTGCTTCTTCTTGTGTCGTCCGTCCACGGCCAGCTTCTTCAAACAAGTGTCACGATTCTGAAAGCGTTGATGCCAAACACAGCCGCGTTACCAAAGTCTGTGTGCTCGCCTGGCACACCGCAACTTGAAGCGTTTTACTTCACATTTTGATTATTTTTCACGTCGATTTTTTTGGACTACAGGGTAAATTCAAAGGAAGGAAACGCAAACGTAGCGAATTCATCTCAGAACAGCGATTTATGTCAAGATATATCTGTAAAAAATGCTATAAAGCTGTAAGAATTAGTGTTGATCGGCAAATATTCTGCCTTTTTTTTATATAAACTTGTCACTATATTGACACTTGCGTTTTCTGAGAATAAGCTGGTTTCCACTCTGAACTGAAACTCAACAACAGCTCTAACAAGCTCCATCAGACCTCCAAGTGCAGCCCAAAAACTTTCTATATTTTCATTGTTTTAAGGCTCATTTTTAACGAAGGTCCTCATCAGTAGGACAGACGCTGTGTGGAAACACCGACACTCCCACTGAGGAACACGGGCTGTTCATAAATCTGTATATTCCAGAGGTGATCGTAGACTTTTAGAGCGTAAAATATATAATATAAATCGTAAACCAGTTGCCAAAATTATTCTAAGGACGCGATCGGAGCAACGTGACACACTTATCAATGTATTCCTGGCTAATAACCTCGGCAGGTTAGATGAAACATCCTATCATAAGATCAGATTGTTGTGATAATTAATTAGCGCTGCTCTTAGGGTTTTAGTGAAGCAGAAAAAAAGTCGTCCCTTGTGAACACTTTAAAAAGCTGTTGTGTTTTTTTTAAAGTGTCAAGTGCCATTAGCGTTCACCGGATACAAGGAGAAAACACAACGCCGCGCGACCAGTGACGACTGACGGTCCCCCACAGGAGCGCGATCGATTCACGCTAATGTAATGCATAGATAATTATAACCCGATGCAGGAGAGAATACAATTCCCACGATGCACCTCCCCGACTGTTACCCAGCTAATTCATCCCCAGTTGAAAAAGAGGTACAGTGGGACGGAACGGCGTCGCGTCTCCAGCTGCACCTGCGCTCTGAGCCAGCTGGTGGACGCGACTGCTGTTTCTTCACACCGGCGTGAACGTGACGGCAGCTCGTCCTGCTTCTGAGCCCCCGGTGAAGATAAAACAGTTCAACATCCTCAGAATTTTGATTTTAATTTTTGTTGTGTCAAAAAATGTGCTTTAATTCATGATGTATCTGTGGTTTGAAAAGCCCTTCAAATTCAGCAAGACGAAAAGTCTTCAATGAGCCATAATAGTTCACATCATAATGGAGGCAGAGGTGGAGTGATTACTGAACGCTTGTACTTGGATACAAGTACTTGTACTTTGCTCAAAGTGTACTAAATTGTAAGTGTTCCAGTTTGCATCATCAATAAACGGATTAAATTGACCTTGTTAATTAATGTCAGTGTTTGGTCAGACAACAAAGTGTCTGAGAGTGACAACAAGGTGAACTGATGAATATTTATACAGAAAATCTAAATTAATTATAATCCTATTGGCTACAGGAATTCTGATCTAAATGTGAATAGATACTATTGGCGTAGCAACGTAGCAAAGTGGATGATCATTGCTATTATTTCCAATTATCTCAGTAACTGGGAAAAAAGTTATTCAAGTATCTGCACCCCGAAACACGACAGACCAGTATTGTGAGTATCTGTGAGTTGTTACTTCAATGCAGCTTTACTGAACTCGGTCTTTCACCATGAAAACAGCCTCGCCTCTGATCGCAGCGTATTTACAAACCTCCTCCTGACTGATCCTCTCCCAACTCCCCCCCCTCTCTCTCTCTCAAATTAATGTAAGAAAATAAAATAAAAAACGCCTAATTTGTTTCCAGACTTCTAAAACGGTTCTACTTCATCCAATTAACTCTAATTGTCTGTAAAAGCCGAAATCCTCAATAGAAATGGAGCAATTAAATTCCTGCGTCGGCCCCCACCTCGGGGACGGGGGGGCGTTTTATTTCGGCTGCGTGTGGGGAGGCTGCGTCTAAACCTTTACAAAGGCGATTTCATGGGTGTCTGTAATAGTTTCATAACAGAGCGCGATCACTGGGCTATGCAAGGCAAATATGGCCACCTATGTTCCTTGTGTCGTGGAGCATCAGACTGACATTTAGCTGTGCTTTGTTTACAATGTGGACATACTGTACAAATGTATTGTGCATACTTCACTATAATATACTGTAACTGCTGTGCATTGATATGAACTCTGATCATTTGTATCTGATTTTGCCAATTTAAGGAATTTTTTCTCATGAGCAACTTGAACGCAAATTTGAAGCCCGCTGACTTCCTGTAAGATAAAAGCCACTGAAGGTCCTTTTTTTATACGATAAAAGGTGGGACGGTGTCTTTAGTTTACTGGTCTTTTAATTTATTTTCATGTTTTCCAGTGTCGAACAACAGAGTCCGTCCACGCGTTATCGTGGGTTTTTGGTTCTTTGGCACAGCGGGACGTATAGCGGGTAGCGTCGTCTGGACCCTATACCTCAATTCATATTTTGAAAATTACACTGGGTTTGGAAGCGGGCCATGGGCTCCTCCTGGGAATCAGTGGCACAGAAATAAAGTGACATCACTGGCTGGGTACTAAAGAAGGAAGAAAAAAAATGTAGATGAACTTACTGCAATTGGGGAACACATTCCTCGGAGGAGAAAGCTGCTTATTCGCTGTTCCATTTGCAGACTTTACCTTATCTCCGTGCACTCTGAGATGACGAGATTTACATAAAACATGGAGGAACCTCCCCGGCCGCGCTGGTCCGCAGTGTATAAAGGACCCTGCTAGGTGTGTGTACCGCAGACATCTGATTACCCAAGAGGTTTACTCCCCTCAAAAGCAATATGTTAGCATTTGTGATATATGAATCAAGTTAAAAGGGAGCTTTGGTTCGTTTTAATTATGAACTTACCCTATGCTTGGAAAAGGACAGGCCAACTATGCACACACGCACACACACACACACGCACGCACATGCACGCTCAGAGTCCGGGGAAGATGAAGGGGTTTAATGTGAAAGTGTTGGAACTGCAAAAAGCCGACCACAGCTGGTTCACACCGGACAGCGAAGTGTGGCATTATTCTTGTCTTCTGTTTGTTGTGTTCATGCCTGTTGTATCCATGTGTAAATATTTGCGCTTTTTTCTTCTTTTTTTTTTGGAGTGAGTCAGATCTAACAGTGCACTGAATGTACAGTGACAATAAAATCACATGGTTTATGTAATCGCTGCGACGGTGTTTATTGAAAGATGCACCCACATCAGTCGGTACGAGCTCACCAGTGGGACGGAAATATGTAGGGACTTAATGGATGCAAATATCTAATGTCTTTAGACACAGCGCTGTGTCCAGGCTCAATGTTTGCGATCAGGTGATTGAAGAAGTGCTGAGAAGCAGAGTGTGTTGTTGAATTTAGTGTCAGTTGTCAAAAACTAGAGAAATTTGTGCTCATTCTGACGATTGCTTTTGTGGATGCAATCAGTAAAATCCTTTGTTTAATCTCTCGCAAAACTGAAGCTACAGAAGACGTTCATCTCTTCTTTTCATATTTTATCCTAGTTAAGGTTCCTTAACTCTACAGTCCGTCCCACCCCAGTAACCACTGTGGATGCAATCCCATTGTAGCTTTCCAGCTTTTTGTGTAAGACGGCAATTTGGTTAAAAGGTGCTAACAAATGTACTTGACTTATTTTGTGTGTTATTGAGTCACAAAGTGCTTCATGTTGCGTCTTGCCTAACGACACTTGGATGCATGGACATGAAGGGTTTGATGGGAATCAAACTGCAGCTTATTCGACTCTCTTACCATAGGCAGAGTTTTCACCCAAATGATTATTTTAAAGGTCGGCTAAACTGGTTATTTTCTCAAAGAAAAACCCGCATTTTAAATCTTCATGATGCAGTTTAACGTGTTTTTAATCATATGGGAATAAAATATTTGTTATTTTACTCTTGATTTGAGCAGTTCTGAGGTGAAATGAGTCAGTGATGCTCGTGTTTTCTCTTGCCCTGCTGTCATACAGGGGATGAAGCCTGTGCTGTCAGAGGGGTCTGGATATGACCAGCTGTGTGCGTACATGTGCATACGTGTGCGCCTGCACATGTGTGTTTAGCAAGACAGTGCCGTGGGGTGTAACGGCATCCTTCTGCCCCGACTGTCAGTTGGTTAACTGTCTACACAACGTCCCGTTTGACCTTGTGTTGGCTACAGCGCTGGCTGAATGCACATCTGACACACTCCCTTCCTTTGTGGTGCAATCCTGTGGAAGTCATTTCATTTACTGGGCTTTCAACTTCAGCCAATATGGGGGAGTGGGGGTGCAGAAAAGCGGGGGGGTGGGGTGAAGTTGGGTTGACGTGGGGGGGGGGGTAAGTCTGTGTTTAATCAGGCTGCCACAAACCATTCTCCTAAACAAAATCAACAATGATGTCCAGCAAAAAGGTCTCTCAACACGAGATTGAATTAAACAAATAAATGGGCTTGTCACTTTTTCATTCTTTATTTATTATCTTGGCTCAGCAACACCCGGCACTCTGTATTATTGCTTCAAATAACAACTGCGTATCAACTTAAGGCTTGTTCGACACTGAGCACGGTGCTGTTTTAGTGTTGTGGAGGTACAGGTGACGGCAGAGGGAGGAACGCTGCTGTGAAAGTGAAAGAGAAGCTTGAAAAATAGAGGATAATAAATTAAAGGTTGTTTTCCAAATTTCAGTCACTCATAAAGCAGAGTGTGATTTTTACAAGAGAAAAATAGACGGCGAAAAATCAATGAATGTTTCAATAAGACACACTGCAATAAAATCACTGATACTCTGCAGCAAAATAACGTAGAAGACCATTACAAATGTGGGAAATGCATTAGTTATAGAGAACTGTAAAGACCTTGAAATGTAATAAATGTAATGGTACAATGCAGATAAAAAATTGGCCCATGATAAAAACTGAGGTGCGTCGGTTGCAGAGAGTCACTATAGACTCACAAGTCCAATCATCTCACCAGTAACCAACAAGAAAACTCATTTGTTCCTGCTTGAGAAGTTCCTTTAATCCCTTTTAGGGCCGTTACCTCCACGTGATCATCAGTATTTAGAGGATGGATGGATGACGTACCCCCCCCTCCCCCCCTCGCCCCCATCCCCCCAGCAGGGTCACACCTTGTGTAGGACGGGAACAGGGCATGGCCCCTTGTCCTCAGAGTGACTTTCCATCTTGTAAACCCTGCTTCATTCCCCTTAAATCGTCTCCAGGTTGTCAGGCCTGTCCCTGGTTATGAAGAGGCATTGACACTGTCACGCCGCGGTCGGTTAATCAACCCGTCCCGTTGCTTACCTCTTTTCACTAAATCTATAATCACGCTCTTAGTGCAACCTTGCACTGTCGCCGCCGCCGCCGCGCTCCCTGCCGGCGTGGGGATTATTCATCGGCCGAGGTGAGAGTCCACCGAGAATAGGCTGTAAAGTGTCAGTCACAGTTACCCGGAGTGGTGTTGTCTTAGACAATGTAACTAGGTGAAAGTGAGTGAAGGAGATAGGAAACCATCAATATGCTCCCTGTGTAAATTGAAGAAGGTCATGATTTATGGCTCCCGGCTACAGCGTACATACATGCTGAATCTACTCTTTTTTTTCTCTCTCTCTCTCCTCCCCTCCTTCTCCCGCCTGGCTCAAGGACAGGTAAGGGTGCCTTTCTCCTGCAGCTCATCACCACCACCGTGCAGTCCGTGGCACTCAGTGATGGACAGCCCCCCGCGCGAAGGCGGGCCGGGCGCCTCGTTCAAAATGAGTGGAGCGCCATCTATAGGTGTCCGCTGGCAGTGCGCGAGAGCGGCGGGGCAGAGCAGGGAGAGGGAGGGGGGTGAGAGCCACTGCAGTCTGCTACCTGCGATTCTCCACCTGCCTCTTTGGGTTTGTCATCACCTCATCAGTCATTCCCGGGCTCCTTTTACTTGGGGACCCAGACGGAGAGGGGGTGGGGGGGAGAGGGGAGAGGAGGGGGGGCAGCTGTGGGTTTTCTGAGGCCGCGCGACAGCTGCAAACCCCGCATGGCATTGCATCTGTTCGAGTCTCGCAGCATTACGGCCTGTATCTCAGCGAAAAGCAAGTTACAGTTCATGATGGGGTTCTCACTGGTCTTACCCTATTAACCAGTGAGCAGATGGAAATTATATGGTGGGGTGTTGGGCCTGGAAACGGACTTCTTGCCGTCTCAAGGTTTCCGCGTTAAAACGGGGACAATTTAAATAAGGCCACAGGAGAGAAATCAAGAGCTGGCTGTGAATTCAATCATCCAGGCTCAATAAACACAATGAAGTCTTCTCTGAATCCTAAAGTTTATGATTCATTTGCATGATTTATTATGTCTGGGTGCCTCTGACGTTGTTCCTCTGGCTTTGGAGGGAGCCAGACGTAATAAATGGAGCGCTCATTAGCATTTGACCTCCACATTATGCTTTGTTTACCTGCCTCTCCTCACCTCTATATCTCCTCAGACGAAACCAGGGCTTTCTCACAGAGAGCCGCCGACGGTGACACAGTTTTGTTACTGGGCGGCAGAGGTAAGTACCGCATTTGCATTGCAAGATTTCTCAAACAACTTGAGCATGCAGAAACAAGGCAGGAGAGGGAGGAAGATGCTCTGCGCCGCGCTGCGCCGTTCCTCGGGGACGGAGCCACTCCCACTCGCTGTTGTCGGGGCTCCGGAGTCCTGACAGCTGCTTAAATCCCCGGAGAGAGAGGGGGAGAGAGAGAGAGAGAGAGAGAGAGGGAGAGAGAAACTAAAGTTACAGGAAGGAGTCACAGGCACATCATGTTGTGTTTGGGAGGAGACGACTGTGTTTGGATTGGATGTTGTTGACTAATTGCTCATGTGTAACTATTCTGTCAAAGGCTTCATATATAGCTTAATATTTACAATGAATAAATAGTGTTTCATTAGCTTTGGATTTCTGTGAAACTACAAAATGAGTCATGAAGCCAAAAGTGTCAAACCGAGGACTCTCAGATATCACAAATTAAAAACAAGTGTTACTTTTGCCAAAACAAAAGTATTTTCTGCATTTCCTCTTCCTGTGTTGAACCTTTATGGCCACTTCAGAAACAAAGGAGCTCTGTTATGCAGCTCGCACCAGTCACAGCAAACCAAATGGAAAAAAAACAACGAATTAGAAGCAGGTTGAGAAACTTCCAGAGAGAAAAAAAAAATCATCACAATTGCAATTTTCTGCTCTGGAAAATATCAGCATTTCCACGTATCATAAGCAAGCAGCTCATGCATGCGCTATGTATAACGATAATCATAAGCAACAAGTAATGGCAAATTGGCAAACATCCACAAGAAGGAGAAATACACACGCGCGTGCACACTAATGCATACACACCCATGCATTATATTAGCAGAGCGGGGGTGTGGCAGGTATGTCGGTGCCATAGTTAATTGCACAACGAGAGACTGTTCTCTAATTTATTTCTCGCCTGTCCATACAAGAGTGATCATGAAGCCCCATTCATTTCACAGAACACAATTTTCATATTTAATGAGCATGACTCCAATACAATTACAGTAATTAGTCAAATCTCACTCACGGCCAATGGAGCTCACCACTATTATTAGTGGATCTTATTAATGATGTTGCACATGCGGCGCTCATAGGGTAATTGAGGGCATGTGCGGGTATGGGAACTGGGGGTATATTGCAGATTGGACAGCAGTGCTGGTGTCTGTCTGTTTTTCTGTCCACAGTGGGGCTCGCGTTTAATGGGGGGCTGTGTGATGTTGTTTTCAGATATCAAACAATATCCATAGTTTATGTTCAAACAAAGTATTTCTAGTAAAAATGTTTTCAAAAATCGAGGAGAAGCGCCAGTTTGCAGCTCTTCAGGCTTGGATGCAGCTTTAAATAACTGCATTTCAGACCAGAGCCTCAGCACATTGCAGTGGGCCCTCGAGGACCACCACAACAACATCAACAACAACAACCAAAACGACAAAGGTAGAAACTGGAAGGAGAAGCCCATTTGTGATGAGTGATGATACTGCAGTGTCTGACATTTTGGGGCTTTGTGATCCTTATTAAACCTACAAACTGTGTTTGTGTCTGCAGCAAGGCGATGCAGCAGATTGGGATACATTTTCCTCCTTGATGGAGGGGCTGATCGTGTGCACGTTTTTCTTTGTGATGGAACAAGTGTGTTTTAGACTGTGGAGAAAAAGACAGTTTGATGAAAACAAAATACTATACTGGGAGGGCTGTAAACTAAAAGTCAAATAGCTTCACAAATATGTTATTCTGACCATGATATTGGCCCAAATGTCCTGATTTCTGTCCTCAAACAGTCTGAATAACATCAAATCCTTGAATATTATGTTGATGTGGAGAAATGATCTGGTTTCCCTAAAGATAGAGGCAGGATGGGGGTCCCAGCCCCTCCAGCCCCTCACATAAGCTTCACCCATTCACTCCAGTAAAACCTGGTGTATCATAAGCTTTAAATCAGTGCAGTGTGTGGGTTGATGTGTATAAAAAAAAGGAATAATTCTAATCAAAGTAAAAGACTTAATGGCCTCTTATGCAATTAAGGGCAGAGTCACCGCTGAGTTAATGAGTGTGACGCCATAACAAAAACGCCTCCATTAACACAACATAATTAGCGGAACATAGAGGAATTAGACAGCGGCGGTGACGGTGCTTTGGTGTTTTCATAATTAAACACTGGAAAAGACGACAATTAAGCCAAATCTTAACACCCCCCAATCTCATTGAAGCCAGAGAGGGCATGTTTTGTTTGGGGAAAAGCTCTTAAGATGCAGCCTGAAGTTTGGATCACGGCTCAAAGACGGAGCAGAAAGTGACGGAGGTCACAGCAGCAAACGGCGGTGCCGGCAGGACCGACTGCCGGAGGTGTCGCGCTTGTCACACGCGGGCCTGAATGACACCGACTGCACGTTCCTCATGTTATTTTCTGCATTTGGCACCACGAGGGGGTTTGGATTTATGTGATTTCACTGGGAAGAATGTTTGAGCACAGATGACGGCTCCATGTGGTGACATGCTGCTGCCACACAGCAGAACAAACTTCACTGATTCTTGTTCAGAGTGTGAAATCAGAGTAAAACTTTCTCAAAGAGAAAACATGGCAGCGTCAGAGCAGCTCAACTCTTAATTTAACACAAGATAAATCAGACTCTAAGTGGGCGCCTGGCTTTGTTTTTACAACCAGCTGACGTGAAAATGTTTTAGCATTTTGTGTGAGTTATTCTTTTATTTGTGAGACGTCTTGTTGCCATGCCAGCTCCGACATCGAACCCGTCGACCAGCCCCAAACCGCGCGGCAGGTCTTATTAGCGATGTGCTAATGTGACATTAATTGCTTTTACTTTTTCACTCCATTAGGAGGCTGCTATCTGTTTCAGGAGTCGGGCCAGATGGTTTATCGGCTCTGCTCTGGCAGCGATGCTGGTAATGGACTGCAGCGCGGCGTAACATAATGACAGCAACAGGCCGCGGCGAGGAGAAAGCAGCAAGTGCGGAGGTAACGCCGACACCTGTCACACCGTGGAAAGCAGGGGGCGGGGGGGGACGGCGTGATTGTTCGGTGTCACCTTCCACCGCGGCGGCGACCTGGCAAAAGTCACGGGAGGAAGTTAAAACCTCGGACCCTTGACCCCAGATAGATCAAGCCTGTTTGTTTAGAGTATTGTTAAGCTTTTGTTGAGGAGCAGTGACAAGTCCTCTTTCAAAATATTGGCAGCCATTGACTATGTGCTGAAATTAAGGCAGCTGCATTGAGCAGTAAAGCCAAGAGCAGGGTCAAATGCTAAATAAGAGGAAGCTGGCACTGAAGTCACCCAGGGGAAGCTTCCTCCTCTCCGTCCTTATTCTCCTCTTTCTCTGTCCCCACTCTCCCATTTGCAACTTCCCTCCCCCTCTACCCTCCCCCCTCCCTCTCCTCTACCTTGATGCCAAACCTCCATGACCTAGGCCAAGATCAATAGCACAGTTTTAAAGAGGATGGACTGTGTAAATAGAGACGATGGATCCTGCCTTGACCACTGCCGGCCTTTGGCTCGCACACCACCACTTGATCAAGTCGTTCATCGACGCCTGTTCGTACATCTGCGACGGACTCTTGGATCATTCGAACATTAAAAAAAAGAGGAAGTGTCGAGGAAGGTGGACTCAAATGGGAAGGGGTCAGACTGCGGGTCTCCCTTCACCACTGTTGCCGTTTGAGGACGACCTGCAGTCACTGGAGAGCCACAGTTGCAGTTGCAGCTATCGGCGAATGGATATCCGATAACAACCAGCTGGTGTCCAGTGTGAAGTCGCAGCTTGTCGGGTTCACAGTGACTGAAGGTTTTTTTTCTAGCTCTCAGCGAAGAATATGAAGACAGGCTGCTGAAACTGTGTTCTGGACTGTTTTCTCGAATCAACATTCATATTAAACCACCAAATGTGTCTTCATGAAATGAGACTTTAATGATCACACGTGAGCACGAATTCTCTCCCAGAGATCATATAATGTTGCCTCAACATGTTACTATTCAGCATCCTCACGAAGACGTGTCAGTCTGATCATTCTTCATACGTTTTCACTCTCCAAACTTTTGTGTTTGAATTGGATGATGTTTTTCTCCCTATGTGATCCGATTCTGGAAACATAAATGTACAAACAGTAAAAACAAAAGAAGAGGCAACCAAATCTCTCCTCCAATGGAAAAAGTCCCGGTCTAATCTGTCCTCGCAGCCTAACTATGACCAAGATTTATATGTTTTTTGGATGTAGAAACCGACCAATTTTTACACTCCTTTTTTTGTGGAGCACATTAGCAGATAGCATCTCGCCGTCCGAGTGAATATTTCTTCGGTGAGAGCATTACTCACGTGCATTTACACAGTGTGCATATCAAACGCGGGACTTTGCGAATGCAGAGTGTGTTCGTCATAATTCTGCTTATCTCCCACGTGTGACAGGCCACATTTTAGTATATAAACCGCTCCATTACTGCCTGTGTAAGTTATATGCAACGGCGCAATCTGCTGAACCTGGAGCTGGCCAGCTGCTCGTATTAATCAAACAGCCCACTTCCCTTTATGACACAAAGCAAATAGTCATAAATGCTCTTATCAGCCTTTCTAATAGTATGGATGTTACAATCAGATTCATGGTGGCGTAAACTATTACATTTCATCTTTATCATGCCCAACAATCACTCCTTTTTCATGGGCGTCGTTTATAACAGGGGGACAGCTTGTTGCATAATGAAATTCAAAGCGTCCTATCGGCTTGAGGGATCTCCCACTGCCTTCACTTATATTTACATATATTTATGTGGATTTTTGTGTTTCCACAACAGGCAAACAGGCGTGATTAATGTGCGGCCGCACTCCCACTGGGACGCGCGGCTCCCCTGCAGGAACTGATCGGTGATCAGGCAACTTCCACACTTTCTGTTGTTGAGTCTGGAGAGGCTCAGTCTGGGCAGTAGTGTGCACCAGCGCAGCCTCTTCATCATCTCAATATGCGACTGTCACATAATGAGCAGTTCCTCTGCGCGTGGAGGGCAACACTACTGCGCTTTGCATATTGGAGTAACACTTTAATTATAGGAGTGATAACGTTGACGTCGCCACTGAGAGACGCACATCAACCAATTACACCCAAGAGAAATTACCTTCATTTTAAGAGTCGCAGCTCGAATTAGTCAAACAAACATTTCAGCAAGGAAATACAAACAGCAGCTTTGAGTTTAGAAGTGAAGAGTTTGTGTCATTTGTGTGTTTTCATGATCAAATATAAAGAGGAATTTCACACCTCTGCTTTGTGTACTCCCCACTTAATTTGAAGCACTTTGATTAATCAATTAATATTCCTCTCCCAAGGTCTTTTTATAAACCTCATCATTAATAAAAGCGGACATTCAATTAGCAGCCAAATCTTGATTGCCAATTTTGTCATAACAGTCTGCCTTTTCTTTGCTCCGTTCCCCGCCTTTTGCTTCGCTGTAGTCCAGAGTGTGGCTAAGAAGAATTAACTAATTTCATTAATCTAATTGTCATCGCTTTCAACCATCCCGCTAATAAGTACAAATTAATATGATTAATCAATCTGACGACATAAACTCATTCAATTACATTTTTTCAAAGGCAAGTGGGTGTGTTGGGGTGATAGGGAGGTGCGACGGCCGGAGGGAGGAGGGCGTCCCACCAGCTTTCTCTGTGAGGGACCCAGCCCACCAAATTGAAAGGAAGTCGGGCAATTAGTCATTGGGAATGATAAATAATTGGCGATGAAATGTGGAAGGCAGCGATGGAACTGTGGTTCCTGGTTCCTGTGAGGTTTTCTGCTCAGAAGCGTGACAGCATCTAAAACGTCACATGAGTTTGTATCTGTGCTTTTTAAAATTATTTACATTTTGGTTTCAGAGAAAAATAAATCAGTTGTAATGTTTTACTGTATAATAGTGATTGCTTGGGACCCCCTTGCAACAAGGCTTTGTGTCTGTGTGTCGGTGAGTATGTGTGTTGGCTTCGCTATAATGTTTTTATTTCATTCATACTCATCCCAACATCTTTAAACGTGATGAACAGGAGGACTGTGCTACTTGCTCACAAATTACCAACGACTTCTATCCGATCAAACGCACCAACGTGAAGGTTGGACCACCATACGCAGTCCACTCAACACCGAGCCAAAGCTGTTCAACTACTCCAGCCACTGTGAATATAGTAGTTGTTTTCTTTATTGCCATTTCTTTGATTTGACCACACGATCAGACGGACACTGAATCAGTGCACAGCCAACCGTGCCTGCCAGAAAATAGGAGCTCCAGGACCATAACAATGTATTTACATCGCAAACCTGACAGCCACATGTGCCCCCAGCGAGCGGATTCAAGGTCGTCGATTTAGCTGATGTTCCCTTCACGTTCCGCAGTGTAAATACTTCTAATTCAAATTAGACTCCTAACAAAGCTTCGGCATTGGACCTCCATAAATTGATGAGTGTGGCGCCTGTTTACTTGAACAGCTGCTGCCACCTGATTTGTATA
Source organism: Malacoctenus tetranemus (assembly GCA_032274765.1). Taxonomy (NCBI): domain Eukaryota; kingdom Metazoa; phylum Chordata; class Actinopteri; order Blenniiformes; family Labrisomidae; genus Malacoctenus; species Malacoctenus tetranemus. The sequence continues at coordinate 1,277,277 of JAUESF010000019.1, read as the reverse complement.
TTTCACATCTCCTGCGCTGAGAGGAAGATGTGCTGGCACAGCGGTTTGGGTGATGCCCTTTAATGCACTCTGTCTTATCAGCCCAGCATCCCCCACCACCCCCACCCCCCCAATTCAAACCCATGTTAGATGGAGCGGTGCTATGTTGTTTAAAGCTTACATCGGGAATAGTTTATAGGAGCAGCATCTCTAATTTGTGAATTGAGGTATTATATGGGAGACAATTAGACCCGTGTTCGATTGGCATATGGAGGCCTGGATGCTGACAGTCAAGAGGAGGCTTTCAAATGTCATACCAATTAATCTATCCAGCCATCAAACAATATTCTGGAAACAAAGTCAGGGGGGGCGATCAATCCGCATCACTTTTCTCCTCACCGGGTTATGGGAAAATTGATTTGTCAAACAAAGCATTTTGGAAGCAGCGCATGGACTTGTTCGGGATCCATTAGCCTCCATTGAGCATTTTGTTTAACATAGGATTTTCATCACAGGGAAAATGCCGTGTCCTCAATACTGTGAGCAACAACTTTACGATTTCTGATTTCTTTGTTCTTGCTCGGAGAAGCTTCGGAAAGTGCTGATGGCGATCGAAAAAGTTCCCAACTTCTGCATTTGAGAACATCTGACCGTCGCATGTGTGTGTGTCTTTTTTTTCTCGCATAATTACTCAAATCGTAGTCCTCAATTAGCTCTCGGATGTTACAGTGTCAACACACCATGGAAAAGGCATTTAACAATCAGCCTCGCCTTCCCATCCAAAAAAAGCAGGCATTAGTCCCCAGTGTTGCTTTATTGTACACTGTGGGGCTATCCTGCCATCCTATACAGTGTGGCTGCTCTAAGCCGTATCATGAATTCCCTGTGCAGTGTATTGTTCTAAGACAGAACTGTATCACATTGTGCCCGTCATGCTGTTTTAGAGGGGAGAGAGCTTCCTCTATGGGATTTCTCCCACCCCCATCCCCTGATAATGTATCTCTCCCTAAAGGCTAGGCCTCCGTGACCTTGTCTTATTCATCGAGGGCGTCTTAAGCGAAAGAACTGAATCCTGAATGGGCCATTTCCCCTCTTTTAACACCCCTTGAATGTCATCAGTGAAATATGAAGTCATTAGGCGATATTAAAACACTGCTGACAAACTAATTAACGGGAGACATTAAACAGGACCAGCTTGATTAATCCGCTTTAACGATTCTTTTTAAGTGGTTCTGGTCAAAATTAATACAGATTTACTGGTGATCTTAAGAGAAAAAAAATACTCTTATGTGTATCAGACCTCAAGGGCAACCTAAAGTCGCTGGTCTTTTACCTCCCACCACTCTTGCTCCCGTCCTGCCCTCAGAAAGTCTTCAGACTGAACTCACACGTTAGGTCTCTGGGTCTCAGGCTGGCAGTGCTGGTACACAAGTTCATGAATCGCCACTTATTGGATTTACCATGAGGGGAAAAAAACTGTATAGTGTATCAATTAAAATTAATAGAAAATCCATTTTTATACTCAACTAAATTGCAGTTAATAAATTTATTCTAATTTTTTTCAGTTGAATTATATTCTACATTTACAGGAATATTTCCATATTCCAATGAAAATTTTATTAAATGGTATCAACATTATTCGTTTTTGGTGACATTTTTTGCCGTCATCGAGCTGGAGTCCATCAGAAATGTGTTTGTAAATGTCGCCCTCTTGTGGTGAAGATAGAAATTGAAGCGCGTCGCCACAACAATCAATCTTAGCATCACATTTAAAACAACCATATCACTGAACCAATGAGAAACTTTTGCCTGGAGCGGAAAAACCACTGCACTTATCTGGTGGAACGGCAGGAATAATGTGACTCAAATATCTGTTTGTTCATATGGCGACTATACTGTTTACCCAGACAAAACAATCCCATCATAGTAGTGAGTGGTTCTTTCACATCAATTGATGTGATTCACTGACTGAACTGTGTAATAACACATTTACAAAGGAACAACTGTCTGGGTTACACTCCGAAGCAGTAGGTGGCAGTAATTCACCCGATGCGTCTGCACAAAAAAAAAACAACAAACGAGCGTCCGCCGCTCTGACGTCATCCCGTCGCCGGATGAATGTGTCGTGCTTTCTCGCGTCGGCCTTTGAAGAATTCAAACATTTAGCGACATGTTGACACAGAGACACAGGTGTTCGTCTCCCGTGTAAGTTGCGGCGGTGAGCCGTGCGGCGTTGGTTGTTGTGTTCGCTGCATCAATGTTGCTGTCGGCGGTCTGGAAGGTCGGTCAGCGTTAGCTGTTAGCTTTGTTAGCCGCTGTGGCGCTGGCAGGGTAATCACAAAGGCCGCGTGCCGCTCGGTTGGGTTTTTTTCAAGATGTATCCATCCTGGGGAAATTATGGTGCGCCCCAGCCTAATAATTTCGGGGGGGCGGGACCCCGCAAGCCGCTCGGTGCCAGCCACGGCGGCCAGGCTGCGGGGTTCGGGGGCTTCGAGGCCCCCGCCTCCAGCAGCTCCATGTTCTCCAGCCTGCAGGAGCAGCACCTGCAGCAGATGCAGCAGCTGCAGATGCTGCATCAGAAGCAGCTCCAGTCCGTGTTACAGCACGGGAACAGTGCGAACACGTACGGAGGTGGACTCGCCGCGGGGTACTCTGGGACATCGTGGCAGTCGGATGGATCCGGACAAGTGGACAATGGGGCCCGTGCGCCGTCGTTCTACGGCCAGCAGGACGACACGGCGGCCCTAAACAGGGGAGTGCCCCCAGCTACAAAACAAGGCCATCAGCAGCCTCCTCCCCCTCCAGCACAAGCACACGCGATTGACTCTCAGCCAGCACCACCCCCCAGTGAGTCCCAGCCTGCAATCCCACCAGACAGCAACGGTCCTCCCAAAGCCAAGGAACCTGGTCAAGAGCCTGTCACAGCAGAAGACAAGTCCTTCCCTCTGCAGGTGATCACTGAGTCAATTCTGAGACACTTGAGTTAGAGCAACTCACACCCTCAACTAATCATTGTTTTTCTTTCTTGAGACTTGACCCTTTAATGTTCTAATGCGCACATTGTGTTCAAAGTCATGTTAAGATTTCTGGTCATTCTCCTTGTCAGGAGCAGCAGCATCTGTGGTACAAACAGCATCTCCAGAATCTACAAAAACTGAAGCAAGAAAGAGCTAAACTGAATCAGGGTGATGGTCCCATGCCACCACCGGTTCCTCCTGTTTCCTTAGAAACAATCAAAGGCACACCACCTCCACCTCCTCCCAAAGAGGAACCTCCAACACCGCCTCCCCCACCTGTGGAAACAAAGGTATGCCTTTCTTCTGGTTCTCTATAGGAAGGGGGAACTCGTCCTTATGCTTTTCCAAAAGACTCCAGTCCGTTATGTATGGCATCGAAATATATGATGTGTAATTGGTGCAGTCTTTTCTGTAGTACTTTTTCTCCATCTTAGAAATCTGAGGATTTTTTTTAACACAGATATTTTTTGTGCATTGAAAGCATTTAATTGTTTCAATGCTGCATTGATTCTTTTCAAAGCCTGAAGTCCCAAAAGACCCAGAGGAAGCAGTCCGTCTCCAGCAGTTACAGGCTGCAGCCGCTCAATGGCAGCAGGTCCAACAGCAGCGAGTAGGTCTACAATACCAGGCTCTGATGCAACAACATGAAAAGCTGCAAAAGATCCTAGAACGGTACCAGCAGGTGATCCAGCAACCCCCCAACCTACAGGTAGGTCATCATCGAATAGGTTTGTCATTTTCAGTGTTGTGGCTCAGTGATGATCTTGTTTGAAACACAAAACAAACAAATGACAGTTTATTTCTTTTTATGTTTATCTTGCAGTCCATGACAACTGAGTTGCAGCTGAGGCACCATGAAATGCAACAGCAGCAGTTCACTCCTCTGTTCCAAGATTGGGATCGCACGTTTGCTCTGTGGTATGAGCAGTTTAAGACCTATCCCCACAAAGATCAGCTGCAGGACTATGAGCACCAATGGAAGCAGTGGCAGGAGCAGATGAATGCCACCAATGTCCATCTTCAAGAAAGGGTGGCCACTCTCACTGCCACAGTGCCTTTTAACTCAGGCCATTTTAATAGTGGAATGATGGGGCAGTTTGGTCAGTTTCCCGGACAGGATATGCAAATGCAGCAGCAAACAGTGAACACGGGTGTTCAGCCACCACCAGTTGCTGTTGGTCCAGCGCCCCAAAGTGCCCCGCCTGCTAGCTTTGGGACACACTCAGATGCAGCCGTTGGACCTCCAGTGCAAGGAAGTGTCCCTGCTGGTCTTGGAGTCCCGCCCCCATGTCCTCAGGAGGTGCCACCACAAAACTTCAACAATGTTAGAGGTCCACGGTAAGCTAGAGATTAAGCTTGCTTGGAATCAGTTGTTGAAATGGAAAATGAATAATCGTATTTGACTCTTTTTTCAGAGGAAACAACCCCAGGTTTGATGGTCCCACCCACTTTGACCAACCACCGCAGCGTTTCGATGGTCCACCAAGGTTCAACCAACCACAGCAGCGTTTTGACGGACCTCCAAGGTTCAACCAACCACAGCAGCGTTTTGATGCTCCACCAAGGTTTGACCAGCCACAGCAGCGTTTTGATGCTCCACCAAGGTTTGACCA
>JAUESF010000019.1:1213766-1230007 GCA_032274765.1 Malacoctenus tetranemus | reverse complement strand
TGTTTGTTTGTTTGTTTGTTTGTTTGTTTGTTTGTTGTTTTTAGCTCTGGCTTTGCCTCTCAGTTTACTTCAGGGTTTAACGGCTGTTCATGCTTGTCTATTTTTCACAGCATCTCATTTTTCCAAATGTCGCTGAGATGATATTGAGAAATCTGCTATGTTGAGTCGCTTCCACAGATGATTCAAACACAATACTTGGTGTTTACTTGCAGAGGCTGCGTGTTGAAATTGTGACCCATTTTCATTACTTCTCGTGTTTTTTCACTGCTCACACTTAAAGCCATTTCGCCCTGTAGGTCGCCCCCAGACATTTGCACAGATCCATTCTCACTACAGCTTATACACATGTTACTTAGCCTGTCAGTGACGGGCCGCTTCATCCGTCTACAGACCAAGTGAAGCCGCAGCTGAAATCCCACTATTTCATCTGGCAGGAGGAGTTTGATGCCTGAGTAAATGCGGCAAATCCCGGGGGGGCTTTTGTACATGTGGCTTCAGCTGCTGTCACAGCCTGCTATGTTTTCTTTAATCAGCCATTAATGTAGCTGATTCATAAAACCGAGCAAACAAAACGCACCACCAAGTTTGTTTTTTGTCTGATGGTGGGTCCAGAAAGTTCTGGAAAAGGACAGTGACTGTCTCTTCCTGCTGCTTCCCTCTAGTGTGGGCAACTGTAACTACAAGCCACAAAGAGAAGCCACTCATGTTGAGTCAATGCAATCACTGTCATTGTTCACCAGTTTGTGCTGTTTTAGTGAAAAGGACAGAGCTTCATAAGAAGATTACTGCATAGATTAAAGCTGCAAATCTTTGAATATCTTTCTTTTTTAGACTGATACAATTGCTCAGTAGCCAAAAAACCACGTGTCCATGAGCGTCTTTCTGTTGTACAAAACAAGCCAGCGCATTGGTGACTGTGCTTTGTTTTCCTTCCAAGCCAGGTTTTATCACCATCATTATCTGAGGCTTATTTGGGGGTTTTTTAACGCCGCGCCAGCTCAGCCGTTCCACCTCCAACAAGAAGCCGAGTTATTAGGGGCTCGCCAAAATACCCCACTCTGTTCCTTTTTTTAGATTCTAATTTGGTTCAGCCGTGATTTATGTCTCGCATCTGAGGGGAGGTCGGGGCGAGCTGTGCGTCACCGTCGCTCCCAACATAGATGACAGATTTTAGGGGAGATGTTTGGAGTCGGTTAAAGCAGAACTGGACCAACGAGCAGACAGTTTGTGCAACAGGACAACGATGGAGATAACACACAGACAAAGGGAGTTTTTTTTTTTATCAATTCAATTCCTCTGTGAAGTGGCTTTAGATGTGACTCGGTACTTTACTACATGGTTCAAACCATCTTGACCCTTTTAGGAACTGAAAATTATGGTTTTGACACAATCCAAAGGGCATGCATGGTTTTAGCCAGAGGAAGTCTGCACAGTGAGTTGCAGAGAGTTGATTTGAGGATGTTTATCAGTAAAGCAACAGGTTGCGAGCTGTGGACGATGCATAGAAAGCTCTGCTGGGTCCAATTCAGCACGTCATTAGTCTTCAGGATCATTCCTCCACACGCAGCACGCTGCCAATCAAGCTCCTAGTTTCTGCCACGGCCGATCCTGCAGACAGTCTTTGCATTATAACACAATCCTGGGTTTGCTTTCCAGCAGCTGCCAAAATGATGAATGGGGAGCGAGCACTGTTTGTGGTTTTGCAACTTTGCCAAACTCGAGTGAGAGCTCTTGCTTTTGCGGGCATCAGAAGTTGAAGAGAGTCATGCTGCAATGGTATGTTTTTCAGCATGTGCAAGCTCTGTGTCTTCCTGTATTTCTGAAAAATGTGTCTGCTTCACGCGCTTACACACACAGCAACATGTTTACCATTTAACGCCAAATATTATCAAGTTAAATCAATTCTAAGTGAGTGAGGGTTACTGTCTCATGGAAGTGGAGTTTCTTGTTAAAGAGCGTTGGTCCAATGCTGCATCTTTGGGAAATACCCAGCGGACCAGACGTCTCCAGACAGAGTCCTGACTCATCATCCAGCTCACAGACGCTTATCTACACACTGTATTTTTATCACTGCTCAATTTAATTTCCTTCCTTCCTTATTTCTTCCTCCCAAATAATCAGAGACGGAGGTTCGCGCGTAAAAACATCTTTATTAACGTCCTGCGGTGCACGTAGTCGTCTGGGATGTTGAAAGCAGATTACAGAAGTCCAGTGTTTTGTCACATGTGGTGTTATTTGGAAATACCGCGGTATTGTAATGATGTTTTCCATTTTTTGATAACAAAAGCGCAAAAGGTTCTCTCACAATGGTGACGGTTTCATACTTACAGCTAGAAAAGTCAGGCAAACACACCGACAGATCTGTGCTCAATGAATGCAAAGTGCTGATATGTAAAGTGCATTTTTCCTCAATGAAACATCCTCCTTTCCAGTGCTGTGCATGAACACGGCTCATGACAGATCTCTGTGGAGTCCAGCACAAAGTCTGCGTTGCTAATGGATTGAATTGTGATGCTTTGAAAAACTCCACATTCCCGCTTTTCCATGAAATTAAATCAATCACTTAGCGCAGCAACTGCATGCAGGGCACTGACTTTAAGCCCCTCCCCCCTCCTCTTCATCTTCATCACCCTCTCACGACAACAGGCTGCCAGCTATCGTGTCAGCATCACCACCGTGCACCTCTCTGACCCTATTTGAGTAAAAGCTCCCAATGTTATTGTAGCGAGACCATCTGAGGCTCATCCAGAGTGTCCGGTGGAATTCAACATCCCTTTCTTCTCCGTGAGCAGCAAAACCGTTGCAGATACACATGTGCGAGCAATGATTGGATGATTTGAGTGCGCCCAAAACAGCAGAATCATTTCAAGAACTTTGGAGCGTTTTCACTCACTGTACTATCTCCAGTTGGAACGAGACAGTGAGTTCACATTAACGCCATCTTTGGCACCAGGACGGCATTGCTTTCTCACAGAGTTGCCTGGGTCAGGTGACCGAGCCCTTCCCAAATCCGTATGACATTGATTTATCGCCGTAAATATAGCACTTCCCCTGGGAATATCGCAGTCAGCAGGAAACCGTGCGGTCAGAAGGTGGACAAGATAACCGAGGTGGAAACAGTGAGCAACAGGACAGATGATAGAGAGGATAGCGGTCTGACCAGGCTGACGACGTGAGGCATGTTACACGGTGCTGATGTCTGTGGACGCAATCTCATCCGGATCCCCTTCAGACTCCAGCACGCTTTGTGTGCTTCACAGAGAGGACGAATCAAAGCTCCACAGAGAGGAAGTCATGCAAGATCAGCATCCATACAGACACAAAAGGCATTAAACAAAACATTGACGAAAAACACGCATAGCAGCTTTACTGCTATTTAAAAACAGCAAACAACAACTGTCTTCACTGGTGAAGAAGCTCCTGAATCACTGATTCATTTGAGGAACTTGACTCAGCCTGTTTTGGTGTGTGTTATTCAGAAGTCACTCGTAGGAGCAGTGTGAAATCAGTACCTGTTGGTGATGTGAGAATCGATCCTAAAGTATCAATACTTCCGAAACTGAATCAGTTGTCACAGGAAAAGGTCTTGTGACTGTTCCATCAAAGCACAGAACAAAACAAGCTGAGTGTGGTTCAGTTCCTCATCGGTTGGGGGGATTTTGCAACATGCACAACCGCTCACTGTGCAACACACTTACACGTGTTCAGATGCCTGTAGTGTTTGTGCAGGTGGGCCTGCTAAGTGCTAAGTTTTTAAATATTCAACATACTGAAGCAGGAGGGTTTTTCTTTATGTTTTATTTTGCTGGAGATACAATAGATTGGTCTCTTCTAACAAAGCCCATATGAATCACTGTACAAGAAGGATGTGAAAGGGTTAATCGTCCATGATTTAGAGGCTTAGACGAAACACTAGCACCTGTAAAGAACCAGATAAGTAGGTGCGAAGTGTGTTATTGACTCACAATGAGACTGTTTCAATGCCGACCTGAACACCTGCTCGGCTGACGTAGCGTCTTGTTTCTAGAGACCAATTCAGAACCTCCGAGTAAGAGAAGCAAAGCTGTTGAGAATGAATTCCTGAATGGCTCTAATCCATTCTGCAGCTCCAGTTTCCTGGTGCCGCCTGTTAGCTCGCTGTCACACTGCTGTGGCTCATTGACACACTTCCATTCAGCAGGGCCGACAGACAGGACACAACAGTGCTCCTCTTTTCTGTCCCCTCGACTTCCAATCAGCGTGAGGTTTGGCGTGGCAATTCAACGAACACGGTGAGATGGTGATCGCTGTTAAAGCGAAAGCTGTGCTCCGTGACTGCAGTGGAGATGAGTTGCAACTTGCCTCTGTAAGCTTGGATAAAACTTGATCCAGCAAGAATAACTGACAGCACCTCAGGGACTATTGAGAGGGTGTGTAGAGCCTTCAAGTGCAGGAACCTGGGCAGATTGTATATTACCGATTAAACCAACTTACCAAACACATGACAGAGCGTCCATGTTGTTTATATGCATTTATAAAATTCTAAAAGTGGAAGCAACAGCAGTGATTAGCGTCACCTTTGAGGTGTATGCTGATTGCACTGTGTATTTTGCTTCAGACAGAAAGGTAAAAGCATCACAGTCCCCTTCGCCTTCACATCATTGTGATCGACTTTCTCTGTGTGATAGTTGTACAGCCGTGGAGCTCGTCTGGAAATGGGAAGCGTCACTCTGCTGGACGCACAGACGTTAGAGGAACTGGTAGGGTGGACAGAAAGTGAGTCAGCAGACAACAGACCCATCAATCATCACTCCAAAATAACTGAACATCAAGACGTCCTGCGCACATGGTTGATTAAAAAAAGGGGAGCAGCAGTGTGCGGTGGAACAAACTATCCAAGACCTTAACATAGACTCTGGCCTCAAAGGAATTAACTACTTTGCTTTGAAAAGGCAGCATCATGCACAGCGTGATGCGTCTAAATTTGTGTGAATCAATAATAGAGCCTCTAAGAGTGGTTTTAGATTGACACATTAAACCAGCTAACGCTATTTGAAGGTGGGTCATCATCATCTTCATCATGTCACATTGCTGAAATTTGTGAAGAAGCTGAGTTTATAAAGTGGCTTCCAGCAATCATTTAAAGACATTTCAACAGTTTGAAAAATTACGAAATGAGGTGTTTTGATGACAAAATAACTTCAAATATTTTCATGGTTTTTTTGTTTGTTTGTTGTTGCTTTTGTTTTGTTTGTTTGTCTGGTTTTTTTTTACAAATTGCTGTGTTGAAAAAATAGGGGCCACTTCATGGCTGATGTACAAACAAATTCCAATTAATTAACTTTTTTTTTTTATAATAATTGATTGATGTTGCTTTTGCATGCGAGGAAATAAAAGCTCATTCTGTTGTTCAAATACACCTTGGATGGGCTGATGGCCGCTCTTTAGCGCCCTCTACTGATAGAAATATGAGCTGCAGCTGCTTGGATTCTCAGCATGACAGATCCTGCATGTCATCGGCTGTGAGATGTTCAAAGAGGACTGTCTGTCGGCCATAAATTAATGAAAAACAGTCTCGCGTGTGATTTCAATAAGTGCCCCCTGTGGTGTTATTGCACTCCTGAAACAGCTGCTCGTTAAGCACAGAGACCAAACGAGTTGCGGTCATTTATTGCTTTCTCCGCTGTTCCGGGAAAAGCTTTTTGGCAACTGCTCAATTACTTACAAGACCAATTATCGCCATTCACGTGACCCCCACTGTGTAATTGATGAGAAAGTTGCGTCTGTTTACGCTCAGCAGCGCGCGCTGTCGCTCTTTCGATTCTCTTCTCGGTACCCGAAATATGACACCCGTTGCCATGGCGGCAAAACAACTGCAGCCGCCGCCGCCCCAAATTTGGTCAACGGAAGCGGCGCGTCAGTCCGCTCGCGTGTTGACGTCACGCACAGCACGCACTGTGCTGCTGTGGAATCGGATTCCCTTGACCGTGACAATAGTGGAGCGGAGAACGCGCTATGAATAAATAATTAACCTGCTGTTTCTGCTGCTCCCACTCGTTTTGAACGCGATTCAGAGCCCGACCGATGCGCTTTATGTAATCCCGGGGCCAAAAATAGACGCGCTGACATCTTTACAAAACTGGGGGGGAAAATTGTGTTAGTTAATACTCGAAGTTTTTCTTCTCTGTCCTTTTCTTGGTGTTCGGTGCATTTTACTAAGCCATCATTGCACACTAAAATCCCCAGTCCTGCACTGTCAGCCTTATTTCTTGAGAACATTCAACCGGAGTTACCACTGTGACATTACAATGAAAACTCTGTGGATGGAATTCCTGAACAGACCACAAGGACAGACAGAACTTATTAGTGGCTGTCTTGTTTTATTTCCAGCATTAGTCAATATTTTTTTTTTGCATTTGCATCATCTTTCATAAGTAAAAAAATAAACTATGTCATAAAATACATCTTGATAAAATACATGGTATGATCTTTTTTGTTTTCATGGAAAAACTCGAAAGAAAAATGTCAAGTCAGGTCAGGGGACACCTTACAGCAAGATGTTACAGCTACACATTAGCAACCCTCTATGTTCACTTGTTACAACACAACTTTGTCAACAATATTACACATACATTTGGCTACTGAGGATGACAGAACTTCACACCACGTGTGGGTTTTTTTGTTTCAGAACACAACATACCACCTCTTCAGTTACAGATGACATGTATTTGCATGCATTTTTATCACCAGCACAACATCTCATCTCGGACAAGTGTAGGAACAGCATGGAAGAATTCGGTCCTGTTACGCTCACAGAAAACATGGCATCTACACAACTTTTGATGTTTAGGTCTACACAACATCAAAACTCACACTACAAAAGATTATTTGAGAGAGAGAGAGAGACTATAGCTTGCTGGCTGGTTAGAATACAAATACATATTGTTGCATAACACCTTTTGCATTCACAAGGCCAGAAGTGTTGGAGAGTTGAGACTATCTTTCATCAGCTCCGAGGCTCCGAGGCTGCCTTTCAGGCTCTCGCAGCCCTCGGCCAAGGAATCGATCTCGGAGTAATTAAAGGAAAACACGGTGCGGTAGTTGCTACAAGTGGGACTGGAAGACATGACAGGTGTGCTTATGGATTCAAGGTCGTTCGCCACAGACTTGTACAGGGTCTCCCAGTCTGAGAGGCAAAAGGGGCTGCTCAGGTCTATGTCGGGGACTGACGCAGCTGTCTCGGACGTCAGGGCCATCTCCAGGCTGGGCACCAGGTCGTCCAGGTCATCTCCTTTGAGGTCCTCCAGGGCCTCTTCCTCTTCTTCCTCTTCCTCCGCGCTGCAACACAGGAGGATGTCTGAGTTCCCCAAAATGGCTGCGGCGGGGTTGCAAGGGACACTGTCCATGTCTTGGCCAACAGGGGTATCTCCGATGGCAGCGCTGCCGTCTGGGGTTTTTCCGTTGTCTAAGATGGACAGCAGCTGCGGGGAGGCTGGGGGATCCTGCAGCATTGTGTCAACATCATCCTCGCTGGCCTCCTCCCCGTCGCCGGGGCTTGCGGGGAGCTTGCAGGACGGTTGGTGGGAGGCGAGGACGCGCTCCAGCCGCTCCTTCTCCTTCAGCAGGTCGGCTATCTCTGTCTGGAGGGCAGACTTCTCTTCTTCGAGCGTATCCGTTTCCTGAGGCGAGGACGGACAGAGTCAGAAGAAAAGACTTTTTTTTGCCTGTAGCCAGCCATGAAAAAGCAGCCCGCGGTGCTCTGCAGTCATCCCTGCTCGGCTCCAGTGATTTTTAATGACAGGTCCTATTATGTGTGTCTGCAGCTTTGGATGCGTGCATGTCCAAAGTGATTGCTCTCTGGATGATTTCAAAAGACACCATACTCACAGCTTGAAGGGTATCTATCAGCTCCCTTCTTCTGTTACGACACTTGGCTGCAGCAATCTTGTTCCTCTCCCTCCTGATCCTCCTCCTCTCCTCCTCTTCTTTGGAAGGCTGAAATCAATCACAAACAGCCTCTTACAATGTGCATCCTGCCAAAAAGAAAAACCCTCCTCAGACTGGGGTTTTCCCCCCTTTACCACAATATCATTTGACCAAGAAATGCGGTGTATGCTGGGAATACTGATCGGAGCAGACTCAGTTCAGGCGTTAAAATGCTGCACCACTGGCACGCTCTGGCCAATCACGTGAACGCGCATTATATGCAATTTCCTCTCCTGTTCGCCGCTCCAAATTAATCACGCGCAAAATCATCTCGGTGCACGGCTCACATCCTTTCTCTTGTGAATTTTTCATGCTGTCTTATTCTTACAGAAAAAAACGGTTAATTGTGTCCTTTCTCGTGTCCTGATTAGAATATCGCGATAACTCCATTTTCTTATCGCTCTCAATCACTGGAAGGAAGAGGCTTACAGTGCTTTAATGAGGGAAACGCACAAGCCACACGATTGTTTGTTTGACAATCCAGTGTACTGGTACAGTCATGGATTATATTCCCAATCCAGCAAACAGTAGAAAACATCCTGTTCCCGTGCACCTACCTGCACATTCTGCCCCTTTCTGCTGCAGGGCTTCGCCTTGTTTGCGCCAGCAGGGGAGGACGCTTGGTTCGCGCCTTGAGTTCTGGTCTTCGCGCGGCCGGACGGGGGAGAACCAGATGTGATGACCGCCGGCTGCACCATCCACCTCAGCTCTGGCGAGGTGGAGATCGTAGTCACCGTCGGAACAAAGGGGGATGGCGCACTGGTCTCTGAATCCTGGAAGAGGGGAAGGGGGAAAAAAACATCCTCAGCAGAGAAACATGCATATGCATGCAGGCAAACAGTGTTCCAACACAGCCTGTCTGATGGATGAGCAAACACGTTAGAAAGCTGACCTTTACCTGTGTTTAAGCGGGTGTCTATGGCAGGCATTAGACCGAGGGATTTTCTTAGACTCTAAAGCAACATCTCTATCAAATTCAGCTGTTTGCATGATCGTCTTTGCCACTCAACAAAAAGAAAGGTCACGACCAAGACTGCGTTAAATAGATCATTAAACATTACCTGGAATAAAAAAAACCCGACTATTTTTACGCTTTTTTTATAGATTCTCAAAAATGGCACACTGTAAATTCAGACAGTACAAAATGTGTCTCAACAGAATATAATCTGCGCGGGACGCTCTTCATCCCGTCAATGAGGTTTACTGGAAACCGTGGGAAGCGTTTTCACGAAGGCAACTTGTAGGTTTTGTTCGCCTTGTGCGTCCCGACAAGACTGCCTGCTGTGACCGTGTTGTGGACCATCCGATCCGCGTCTACCTTGGCGCTGTCCATTGACGATGAGAGCGAGTCAGGAGGATGCTGGCTGCGCCCAGGGGTGTCCCCGCCAGGCGATGCTGTGCTACAGCTGGATGATAAGTCGAATTCAGTGTTGGAGTCAGGATGCATGTTTTCATCTAAAAATCACTGCATAAAAAGAGAGAGTCGCCCTTCTGTTCTCAATAGAAACCTGACGGCTCAACGCTCACTTATATTCCATTTGCCAGGCTCATAAATGGTCACTGTGCAGATAGTGGAGAGGCCCGCCTTTTATAGTGAGCTGGAATTTTATGAATGAAATCTGTGTGGTGAGACGGAACCATTTCACAGAGGGAGCGCGGGCAGCAAAACGGGCTAACAGACGCTTTTCAGTCCGACTATTTGGACGCCGGGCATTTCCGATCGGCATCACAAAGCACGTGCTGCATGTCAGCCTTCATGAATAAATCGGGGATTCCGAGAATAACGATCTTATAAAAAGTGACACCCCCGCCTGCAAGAAGGTGCCCATCGCCATGAATGAACTACGTCACTTCATGTATGCAGCATCTGCATCATATACATTATGTTCCCGTTTTGTCCTCATATGTTCTAAAAATGTATTTTTATGCAGGCTATTTATGTACACGCGGTACCAAAAATCCTTAATTATATCGTAAGGGGATTTATATTTTACATGCGAGTCTGATCCTGAGTGTAGTATTAAAAACACCGACTGTAATGTTTGTAGAACTCCGTGTCCCCCCCAAATAGCCCACATGAACGACGCTGATGCAATAGGTTATTGCCCCTAACTTCGATTGGGATCAAACATCAGGACGTTCCAGCCTGATTGAATTATTTCGCAACGCTTCCAACACGTCGCATGATGATTTAAAACCCCGCTAATTAACACGCACCCACGGTTAAAGATTGCATTTCACCTGTCTCTGCATATGAATAGAGCTCCAGCAACAGAACCGTCGCCGGAGCGCGAGCAGCCAATCGCGGACCGGACCGGTCAAACCATATATGGCGCTTCCGGGGAGCGCAGGGGCTCGCTGTGGCGCACGACGAGCGCGCAGACGGACTCTGTCGGCTGTGTGTGGCCCACTCACTCACAACCACAAAAGAAAGTGAAATGTGCGCTAAGGAGCTCGTCCGTCACTGCGAGCCTACCTGATCGTATAGCGTCATTAACTGCGCATGAAGGGGACCACAAGCTGGGGGGGCTCGATGAACAATGCGAGCGTGGGAAAAGATAAACACACTCCCGACCCACCGATTCTGTCCATGCGCATAATCTGTGGAATGCATCCTACTGCAGGTTTATCACCACATGATGTGATTCTTCTTTTACTTTCGCTGTCCCTATGAATGACGTGCTGGTGGTGGTGGTGGTGGTGGTGGCGGCTTATTTCTTTGACTAACAAAGCAACACATTTGGAGTAATCGTTTGCCACCAACTTACATAAGCTTTTTTCCCGCAATGCCTAATTGCTCCTATAGGAAAAGCCACCAAATAGGCTTGCCACCAGGCTATATTTAGGTCTCAGATGACCTCACAGATCCAGTGAAGTGAAAGGGATGTGAGTTGAATAGAGGGGGGCTCTCCACGCTCAGGAGGGGCCGCGCTCCCGGCTGCTTCCCGGCAGTCATGCCCCCCCCCCCTCCTGGGCCTATTTACCGGCAACGTCCCCTTTTTGGTGGTCCGCTTCAGCCCATTCAGTCCCCTCGGCTAGACGCTGGACGGATGGGTGCAAAGGTCAAACGGAGCATCGCACACCTCTCACGGCAACTCAGAGACTTGTTGTTATCCAAGCAACTTGAGCTTCAATGCGCTCAGACAGGCGGGGTTTATTTTTAGCTCACCGAGTATGTGATGTAGGCTGCATTGTGACACATGTGTCTTTATATGTGACAGTTTTGCATGTTCATACAAGAAGTTCGTGTTCTCCACTTTGCAAATGTTCCTTTATTGAGCAAAAACAACCCAACATGTTTGTTGCTCTGCGCGGGTTCCTTTCTTTTGTCCCCTCCTAAAGTCCAAACAAAATCAAACAAACCAAAGTCAAACAGAGAGTCTAGGTGAAGGTTTAGGAAACTGCAGCTCCTGCCAAGCAGTCAAACAATCCACAGCGCAGCCTGCCTGTTCGGTGTCCTGTTTCATTCCGCTGCTCCGCAGACACCGCGGAGGCGCTCCCGTCAGAGAGCCGCGGGGCCGACAGACCTCTCACACTGACGCGTTTCCGAGAGCCGCGGGTTTCACGCGCGCACGCTGACGTAGGGACACGGACCGTCTGGTTCCGCGTTTGTTTGTTGTAGTGAATCTTCTGCCAGGACACAAACGATCTTTGTTGCTATGCAAAACAAGATCGTCACTGCCGCGAAGGGGTTGGGCGTCGCTATGACAACCAGGAATGTTCACCAAAACACCGGCGCGGGAAACAAAAGTGCAGTCTTTTCAATGTGCTGGAGTTTGATACAATACATAATTAATAACACTTATTTAAACAAGTAGAGACATGCATAATACGTGGTCCGTTTACACTGAGGTACATTTTGAGCGCAGTGAAACAGATTAAAAATGATTTTGTCATTGACAATGGACTAATATAAACCTGTCACTTTGACGTCCTGTGTCTTGAATGAAGCATCTATAATGTCATCAAAATGCTGCTGCTGCTTGAAAAGGATGATATTTCAATCATTCAACCTGATTTTTCACTGCTGCAGTGAGCACAAGATAAAGAGTTGAGCAGTTTTGATAGCGGACTTCATGTAAAAGAAACAATCAACACACTTTGTCTGACGGTGGGTTTTCCCACCTCAGAATAAACATTGCCTTCGGCCGGATTGCTGACAGAGCCGAGCTCAGGGATGCTGATGGTTTACCTCATTATGCAAGAGGCGAGGCTGGAGGATTCCCTGCGCCACGGTCTCAGGGAAAGACCTCCTGTACGGAGGAGCTGCTCCTGCCTGCAGCCAACCACCGTCGTGGAAAAGTACACCTGCAAAACCAGTTGTCTGCTCACTTCGCTCCCGACCGTACACGCCCATGTCTGGGTACACGCGAGGGACTAGCGTCGCCTGAGGGTGTAGAACACAGGCAGCAACTTTTGTCCTGACGTGTGTTTATGACGGTGCTGATGTAACTCCAGTTTATACAGCTGCTCCTCTGCCGTTTATTCGCTTCCCAGGTTTAACTGGCTACCGATTGCCACTGTTCTGGGTCATTTGCATATTATTCAATGTTTCAGATTAGTTAGTTTAACAATGTAATGAACAAACTGTAAATCGAGAACGTAAAATTACACAATGAATTTACAGTTAGTGGAAGTTTATTTCTTTGTCTTGTATCAATCAGAACTGCTTTCTAGTAAATCCAGAATTAAACACTTATCTTTGTCCACCTAATAGAAAGCTAATGCATAATGATCGTGTCATTACGTTTCTTTGGCACACCTCCGACAGTAGATTGAATGTATCTGTCGCGCACTATGGCGTGAGGAAGCCTCTTTAGCTGACCGATATCCCACTTCTTTGGTTTTCACAACAGCCACTGTGTTTGTTGTTCATAACGTCATGTCGCCGTCGGCCAATCTCAGATGGTTTCCCAGCAAAGGCCCGCCCTGTTACAGGATGCACCATATTTGGATAATTACGTATCGGGGGATGCCGTTCTGGAATATTCCATTTACCGACGGGTGAGAGCCAGAAAGAAACACTTTAAACCGTTACTTTTTGATACAAATCGGCTTGTATGAGTGGTTTTTACTCGACTTTTAATGTGCATCCAGAATGTACATGCAGTATTTGGCTGTATTAATGCGTTGCCATGTAGGTGTTTTGGGATATGTGTCGGCACGAGCACTCCCCTTTTCCGACGTCACGAGCGTCTATAAAAGCGCTCCCAGTCCTCAGAGTTGGCAGTTCAACTTTCAGTAGCACAGCGGCGACGACCAGGAAGCGAGCGAGAAGAGCACTTTGAGAGTTTCTTGCAGACTCACGAAAGGGATTCCCTCGTCCGACCTCCACAGCCCCTCTCAGCAGAGCTCGTCTGGATCTTCCTGCTTTGACTCGGGAACCATGATGTTCACTACTTTCAACGCGGAGTGCGACTCTTCCTCCCGCTGCAGCACAGCCTCTCCGTCCGCGGACAATCTCGGCTATTACCCGTCTCCGGCGGAGTCTTACTCCAGTGTGGGATCCCCCCAGTCTCAGGTATGTCCAGTCTAATATTATTAAGCCCTCATTACAAGATAAACTGTCGGACTGCAGTTTTCTAAGCGTCTGATTTTGGCTTGCACAGAAAAAAGTGGTTGCGATAAAGCTTATTTTGTATTACCGAGTTATGAACATAACGCATATTGATAAGATCCGTGAACATTAAACAGATGGTGGATGACATTTGGGGTTTATATCACGTGGTGAATAAAATAGCCTGCTGACCTGAGCTGCACGCAGTGCAGAGCGCTCTTCATTCATCCACCTGGAAACTCCTCAGAGAGAGTTGTAGCGTCATAGTTGACATCATGAGGATATTTTTAAACCATCCAGCTTTTTATAGGCTCTCCGCTTCATTCAAAGATCTCCTGCGACTCTGAAAGTCCACCACTCGCCCTGACCGTCTCTCCCCTCTCTCCTTCTGCAGGATTTCACTGACCTGGCTGCAGTGAGTGGCTCTTTTGTCCCAACTGTCACTGCCATTTCAACAAGCCCGGACTTGCAGTGGATGGTGCAGCCCCTGATCTCCTCGGTGGCCCCCTCGCACAGAGCCCACCCCTACAGCTCGAACCCCAGCCCAGCCTACTCCAGAGCAGCCATGAAGTCGGCTTCGTCCAAGGCTCACGGCACCAAGAGAGGCAGAATGGAGCAGGTAAATAGGATTCGATCATGTCACTCAGTTATGTAACAAGTGGTGACTTTCAATTGATGTGTTATAACAGAGCTGGAGTCTTAAATATGTTCTCCTTTTTTTGTGCAGATTTCTGCCGAGGAGGAGGAGAAGAGGAGAGTTCGCAGAGAGAGAAACAAGCAGGCAGCAGCTAAATGTCGCAACAGGAGGCGCGAGTTGACGGACACCCTGCAAGCTGTAAGTATCCTCCCAGATTTCCTGTCACTCAAAGCGTGTTTGCTGCCAGTGCTAACAGAAGTGTGATCCAGCAGATGATCTAACTCCACTTCCCTTTATTTCTTGCCTCCCTTCAGGAAACTGATCAGCTTGAGGATGAGAAGTCCAGCCTGCAGAATGACATTGCCAACCTGCTGAAGGAGAAGGAGAGGCTGGAGTTCATCCTGGCTGCCCACCAGCCCATCTGCAAAATCCCCTCCGAGCTGGACACGGAGTTCCCCGTGATCTCCATCTCCCCTGCCCGCCCCTGCCACTCCACCTCTCTGCCACAGACGACAATCCCCCAGACGTCCGCCGTCACTTCCAGCCAGCCGACCTTCACCTCCACCTCCAACTCCATCTTCTCCAACACCACCCCGGTCCTGTCCACCGCCACCGTCTCTTCCAGCACGGTCAAGATGACAGACCTGGAGGCCTCCGTCCTGGAGGAGTCTCTGGACCTGCTGGCGAAGACGGAGATGGAGACGGCGCACTCGGTGCCCGAGGTCGACCTGTCCAGCTCCCTGTACACGAGTCAAGACTGGGAGCCCCTCCATGCCACAGCCGGCAGCAATGACTTTGAGCCTCTGTGCACGCCGGTGGTCACCTGCACTCCCGCCTGCACCACCTTCACGTCTTCATTCGTCTTCACCTTCCCTGAGGCAGACACCTTTCCAACGTGCGGCGTCGCCCACAGGAGGGAAAGCAGCAGCAATGACCAGTCCTCCGACTCCCTCAGCTCACCAACACTGCTGGCCCTCTAAGAGACTCTTCCCCATCCAATAATTCTTCCTTATTTAGCACATTTATCTTGATGTATAAGACAGATGTGCAGATCACAGGGCTATGGAAAGGACTTTTACCAGGAAGCAAATTATTTATGATTTTATCTGCCTTTATATGTTACTTGCCTATTACACCAATGTAGCAAGTTTAAAGAAAAGCATGTTTCAACTAATACCACCTAGTCGTATTATAAGTTCCTTTATGATTTAATGGTGCTAGATGACAAAAGAAGTTGTGTATTGATGTGTGTTCAGAGCAATAGTCATTATTTATCTAGTTTGTTTTCTGGTTAATGGAATGTGAGAGTTGTTGTGAACTTTGTGAAACCTTAAAAAAACAAAACAAAACTGACGTGCTTTGTCTTAACCATGGTCTGAGTGGTCCATAGTATGAAGTTTTCTGTGAAAACATTAGTGGTTTTAATTTATGAGATTTCAATTTATTTTTTTACAGAGAGTAAAAAGGAATGTTGTTTGTTAAAAAAAACAATAAATATGTGAATAAAAGAGAGTATTTAAATTCAAGTCAATGGTCTGTTCAAATTCTGTGGCTCCCCTGCCAGCATATCCTCACAGCACAGAAATAACCTCAGTAGATGTGCAAGCAGTCAGAGAATCTAAGTTCTCTCAGCGTGTTCTCTGTAGATAATTAAAATAAGGTCTAAAATTAGCCTGTATTGGGGATAGCAGCTTTTTCCCTGCACCTCCACTAGCTCTATTTATTGTTCCGTCTGTTGCCAAGGTTAACTATACGTCAGGGCTCTTACGTCAGTGCGTTCTTTCCATTTTTTTAACTTGCAAACCCTGCGCGATGACGTTTCACTTCCGTGCCCAAATTTAGAACTCTACGAGGGCTCGCTGCTGTTTCTGCCTGCCAGCAGAAAGCAGCCGGGTTCCACGGTCAGACTCTCTTTTTCCGCTCAAGCTTCACATTTTCTTCTCCCTCCGGCTCTCTGTGCACTGAACTTCGGTTCCATCGCCGCCGTTGTTGGAAAGAGGAAAAAACGGTCGCTCCGCTTCCGTATCTCGGGCCGTGCGTCTTATTTTGTGTCACTACGAGGAAGATGCGACACAAATTACC
>JAUESF010000019.1:1094087-1104154 GCA_032274765.1 Malacoctenus tetranemus | reverse complement strand
GACACAGTCACCTCCTGCTGAGCGATGTGAGCGGCGCCACACTTCTTCAGGAGTGAGCAGGCCTCCTCGAAGTCCTGAGAGATGGAAAAGATCACTCGGATCAATAAAAGACATCTGAACTGATGATAATAATACAGCAGGTACTTATGGAGGATCGTCTGTAGTGCTACCTGAAGTGACCTGCCAGGGACGAAGATGAATTCATTTGCCAGGACGTCCTCCAGGAAGCAGAAGAAGGCGAAGAGCTCATCTGTGAGAAAAGCGAGTGATTACAGTGAAGTGGGTGGAAACACGGCCCGCCTCAGTGGAAGCCACAGGGCCCTTAAGCCGCACCTCTCCGCGTGCTTCCCGTGACGCGCACGGCGGCGGCGAGCATGGCCGGACGCACGAAAGCGTGCAGCGCCTGGTTCCGGTAGGACGCCAGCATCAGCAGCGGCGCCGCCGTCCTGACCACGCCCTCCTCCGGGCTGATCGGACGCTTCCTCGCCGGCTGTTCCTCCAGCAGCAGGCGGACGCGCCCGGCTCGGCAGCGAACGATGGAGCGGTGAAGGGCCGCAGCGGACGACATCACTTTTGAGTCGGGGCGCGTTGCTGTGGAAAAAATAAACAAAAACAAGGAAAACACAACATCATTTGTGGGTCCAGGAAAGGTTTTGGTCACTTGTGTGGCGACACGTGCCTCAGTGTGCGTCTGTGCGCAGACAGGAAACTTGTGAAGAGTGACAGTTAACAGGGGTCTTCTTAGGATAAGTTGCTTAGAGTGCATTAATCCAGTGAACATCTCCTAAGTGAATCTGAGCACCTCTGCCAAAACACATTCATGTAATCTGTCTGATCTTCCTCAGACCAGGTCAAAGGAGCCTTCAGCGCGCTGAGGTAAGACGCAGACGGATTCAGCTGGAAGGACCAACACTCAGGTTTCTTTTGATCACGTCGTCTCTCAACGTAACGTTTACACGCCCCCTACTGGTCGTTAAAGGGATGTGAAAAGCTGTCTTCAGTGATCACAACCTGAAGCTCCCTCCTCCCCCTTCAGACCCACCAGGCCAGTTGAGTTGAGCACCGAAGTCCAGCGCCAGTTTGCGGAGCCACAGGGTTTTCTCTGCCAGTTGACTCCACAGCAGACCCTCTTTGGTTAAATCTGCGGTGGGCGCCTGGAGCAGCAGGCAGGCCATGAGGGACCAGGGGCTGATCACGGAGCCCTCCTCCTGGATCCGGACCACCTGATGAGCCAGCCAGTTCACGCAGGCCTGGGCCTCGGCGGTGGGCTTCTGAGGGAGATCTCTGTGGTTGGTTTACACGGAAGAGAGCAGAAGAGCAAAGTGTAGCTGACTGTGTGGCAGTCAGACTGAAATGTCAATGAGGTCGTAACCTTTGGACTTATTTCTACAAAGTGTTTCTGTTTGAAGGAACGTGCTGAACTTTCAGTCTGGGGTCACTTACAACCTGGTTTGACTTCAAACAAGCAACTAACATAGACACACAGAATATTACTAGAAACATTTTCTGACCTGAAATGTCATTTTTGCTTATCTTACTCGAATAGAGCGACCCCCAGTGGACAAATTAGGAACAGCAGTTACTTTATATTAATTAAAAGGTATTTTTCCCCACTTGACAAGGACAGATTTCAGCTTAATCCTCTTGGCCAATTTTAGCCAAAGCAGCATTCTTTGGACCAACTTTTTAAGCATACATTGTTTTCAACTTAGTTTACAACTTCTCCCCTGCAAACAGTATCAAACTCTTTTCCCGCCCTACCTCGGTATGAGGTTGTACTGGCAGCGATCTATCCGGCCCTCACACATCTTTCTGACAGATAAGGGCCGGCCGAAGTTCACGTGCATGCTGCCATAATTTTCTTGCAGAACTCTGCTGGCTTTCAGGAGTCCCTGCAGGAAAACAGGGGGAACGAGAGGGAACGCATCAAGAAGGACCAACAATGAGGACAAAACCTGAATATACACAAGAAGAAAAAAGAACAACAGAGTGGCCTGAAAGTCTACATGCGACTCCGGCGAGGTGACGAGTCCTGACATGAATTGTTAATGGGTAAGGTGACCACAGCGCACCGATGTGGTTTCTTTGGGCTTGGGGACGCCCAGTAACTCGTGAACCAGCAGCGACTCCTCCAGCACTCGGTCATAGCTGATGCTGACAGGCACCAGAGTGATGTCGTACACCTCGCTCTTAAAGTAGGGCTCCAGCACCATGTGCATCATACCTGCAGGCACAGGGAGACGCTTTGGTGCAGACACAACACAAGGATATCAAAATGTCCACGTCAAACTAAATTAGCTTTTAAATGCTCATTCACAAAGGAAATGCGTGCACTAACTTTGAATTTGGAAGCAGATTATCAAACAAGGCGAGGACATGTGGACTCTCACCTAGCTTCGGGGTGAGAGACTTCAGCGTGCGACTCCTCAGTCCCTCCACATAAAACTCCACAGGAGCAAATCCTCTCTGCAAGAAACACATGAAGAGGTTAAACCCATCTACTCCATCGATCGCCTCTTAAGAAGCATTTCCAAGTCTGCTGACGCAGCAGACCATCGCCGCCTCTCACCCGGACAATGGCTCGGACGTACTCCGACAGCACTGCCCAGTACAGCTTGTCGGAGCCGATGGAGCGTCGGATGAAGAACGCTCCAGAGCGACGCAGGATCTCCCCCACGATGTTCATACCTGCCAGCGCTTCACCGTGGAAACGGGACAAAGAGAAAACAAAGAGGAACCAAAAGGATTCAGCATCGATCTTTTACAGCACAATGAATTAACTCCATGTTACTAATTCTTTGTTGTTTGAAGTCAAATAGATACTTGCGGATTCCTGCAGCAATAACAGGCACAGGGATGTTGTAGGTAAACAGGATGTAGGAGATGACCAAGAAGTCCACATAGCTTCTGTGATTGGGCATCAGGATGACCGGATGCTCCTGGATGGCTTCCTGGAGCTGCACACACAGAAATGAAAGAGATTTAATGGAAAACGTAGGAAACAATGTGTCTGATTGTTGCATCTCTGATTGGTTGTGAGTGTACGGGGTCACTGTGGGAGCTTGTGATTGGTCCTCACCGTACTGAGTCCCTCCATGTTGACGAAGATGCTGCTGAAGAGTCTCTTGAAGACCTTTGTGAGCGTGAAGCCCATCAGCCTGATGAAGCCCAGCTGCAGGTTTTGGGACATTTCCTCCAAAATCCCCTTAGCCTCCGCTTTCACCTTGGTTACAGGCAACCCCGTCTCCATGGCGATCTGGAGAGATGAGTGGGATAAAACCTGACTCCATGCAACAATACACTACTCTTCACTAATCAGCATTTTTTGAGTGAATATCACCTCGGTGGCCACACAGTGCAGGTAGTGGGACCCCAGGACGGCTTTGTTGAGTTCAGCCGTGGTGCAGGGTGGAGCGCCTCTGTAGGTTTGGGGGGTGAAGGACTTGAGGGCGTGGCCGAGATCGCTGCCACGCCTCCTCTCCTCTAAGATATCCACAAACACCTCCTCCTGTCGGAGGCCTCCTCTGCCCGCAGCTCCATACTGAAAGATGTCACGATAGGAAAGAATTGGATCAAATCTAAAAGAAACACCAGGCACCCTCTGAGCTTCACTCTGCTTATTGATGTGCATGAGTGAACAGTTTGAGTCTTGCTGATAAAACAGAGGGAAAAGATCAGTTTGTGTCACTTGTAACACATTTATTTTCTTTGGAGGAACAGCTGAACAAACATGCTGGCTCTTGTTCAGAGAACACACATCTTGGACCTCTGCATCTCTGTCTAACTGCATTGAATCACTTGACTGAGATGTTTGGTTGCATGTGACTTGCATGGCCGGGCCAAATATAGGTTATGGGTCTGTCAATGTGAATTATATAGGGAGAAAATAAGGTTGATGTGTTCTGTGTAAATGTGACAGTTTGTTGTGTAAACAGTGAAACAACAAGACGATGCAACAGGACGTCTTACAAAGTTCTTACTGCACAATTCTGTTGTTTTAAACACACAAGTGTAAAGATTTAAAAGAGTCGGTGGAGGAATGACAAATAAATCTTGGGTCTGTCTGACAATCTAATCGGTTTGTACATTGACCCACTAATACTGCTTGAAAGCAGGCCGGAGAAACAATGCGCCTGTTCCAGTAAGTGGGTCAAAGTTTCAGCCGCTTAACGCGCCTCATCATGTGCGCCTTTCTGAAAGTTTCACCGTTCAGCGACAGCGACCGTGAACACGGACGGACGGACGGAGAGGGCGCAGCAGGTGTCTGCGATGAAAGCAGACGCGGAGCCGTCTTACCGTGGTCGACATTCTTCGCCGCCTCGAACCCTCGCAGGATGGACGTCGTCCTCCTCCTCATTCACTTGCGCTTGCCGTCCTCGCCAGCTCCCGTCGCTCCGCAGCGCGCACCGCGCGGCACCCCGGGGACCGGGGCCAGGCCAATGGGGGCGCTCGGTTTTGGAGACTCCTCCCGCGACGCTGCCCTGAAGTAACCCCCCAGTCAGCTGCGCTGAGTGAGCAGTGTTTCAAACAGAAACACGTCCACACCGACCTTCATCAAATATTCATATGGAGCGACGCCCTGTCTGGTCAGCACAGGCGCAGAGACCAGGCTGATGTCAGCGTCAGGGCCAGGTCGGACTTTTTTCCTCTGCAGACAATTTTCCCTCTGAATACAAGAGGGGGCACGAGCCCCCCCAACTCCACAGAAGTTCCGCCCCTGCAACTATTCTTCCCTCAAGATCCAATGAAAAGCTCATGTGGAGCTTTTGCTGTGCCCCAGAATGAGCCCCCCTCACAAATGGCTTGGTTTCTCTTCTTGTGCCTGAAGTTTGTGTTTTTGTTCACAACAGGCAGTTTTCAATGAACGTTCAAAAAGTTGTCAAGTAGAAGATAGAAGAGCTGCAGTGTTAAAGGAAAAAGGAACATATACACACACAGTTTCTGCAGTACCAAAGTGATTTTTTAATGAGCTTGTTGACACCAAATGAACAAAAAAAGTGAATCAAATGAAAGCACAAAGTTGATCTTGTTTACAGTCGAGGCCAAAATAGAATATTTCAGGTTATTTTAACTCTTTCACTGAAAGAATAATAGTATCATCAAAGCAATATGTACACATCCTCTCATCAGTCATACCGAAGCCTCACCGTGGAAACGTTGTCTGCTTGTAATCACAGTAAACGTGTTGAATCATGTGACGGGTCACAATAACAGTCTGTGTCCATCTGAAGTGTTTGACCTCATGTCATGAAACATCAACATCCTTTCAAAGAAAACGGTGAAACTTCCTTTAATACTGTCGCCAATTTTCTTCAAACCAGAACAGCTACAAGTCGTACAGCATCAGTCAGTCAGCAAATCACTTAATCATAAGGAATAAATAGATAGGTCACCAGAGACGTCATTCTCACACACGGCCACTGTGGTTTCAATAGAAAAATATACATAACTTGACATTTCTCACAATAAGCGAAGGATTACAGCCACTAAAATGTGCTTCTGCGTTCTTTATCGGCTTATTTTTCTCCCCCGACGATGAACACACATAGAAACAGTCTTTAACTTTTATCTTTTAGCTGAGAAAGCTGCACGGATTGCCTTTTACTCACTGTGCACTGGGATACAATTCAATGCACTCTGTCATTAATACTGCCTCAAATGCTTCCAACCAGACTCATAATTTACACACACGTTCGTTTTGCATTGTGGTGAAACTAGATTGCATGAACTTCGAGCTGCTTTTTCTTGAAGTGAAAAAATACCAGAGTAAAAAAATAGAATATGTCGAGTATTTGGCAGAAGGTTCAAACGAACGTGCTGCATTTGCACAGTATGATTCGCTAAAGTGTCTGAAACGGCAGCTTTCTTTAGGACAGACACAAACATTCTCTTCTACATGTGATAACTGCTAAGCTGCCTGAATAAATTACTAGTATTTCTCATATATATAGATTATTTCCCCCCCAGATGCCTGCAGAGACCATCTGGAATAAAAGTGCGCTTACATTGTGCATTAAGACACAGCAGATCGGTCTATGAGGCGTAACTCACTACCGTGCACTAAAAAGTGCCCCATCTTCCACAAACGTCTAAAATGTCTTTGTGTCACATACGTGTAACATGTCAAAGTCCACATCACTGCTACATCTATCAGTCAGTGCTCCTCCTGCCAGGACGAAAGAGGAGGCTCAGCAGGCCACAGGTAGTCAGCTGGCCGGGCTGGGAGGACGAGGAGGTGGAGTTCCCTGATGCTCCACACGGGGGAGCTGCTCCCTCCAGTAGGTGAAGTGGCTGTAGGTGTCCGAGCAAGGGAAGTCGGAGGAGGAGGCCCTCATCTTCAGGGGGAACACGTGGTCCACCACCTCGCCCAGGCGCACGTAGCTGAGGAGCAGAAGGGAGAAGAGGAGGTCAACATATGATGGAGGCTCCGCCCACCTGGTACAGCAGACGGGAGCTGAACTTACGATGAGATGTTGGTCTTGGCGTGCTCCTGCACCAGCTCGCCTTTGGGATTCACTGTGAAAATCCTGTTCAGAGGCACTCCGACCTCCTTATAGGAAAACACGTCCTGCAAACACAAAAAGCAGTTCACGTTACAACACCACTGCTTTACACACAATGTAGAGGTGTGTGTGTTTGCATACATACCGTTGGCCTGTTGCCAAACGCTGCGTAGAACGGTTGTGTGTTGGGGTAGAAGAGGTTCTTGATGTCATTGAGGCACTCCACCTTAAACTTCTCTGGTTTCTTCTCGATCACCTCCCTGTAGATACAATAACACTCAATCACCGCGGCAACACGAAGCAGACCTTTTCTTTTCCTCTCATAAAAGTTGCTTTGTTGCCGGCGGAGACGGTCCAGGGTGTGTTGGGGGGGTTTCAAATACCTGTGCAGTGCTGAAAAGAGGCTGCTGGGGCTCAGGAGGACGGGGCCCATCGGGAGCATGGTGCCTCTCTCGTTGACCCAGTTGAGGTAACCTCGGGTCATGTCAGCCATGCCGATGGCTCGAGCTGAACAATACAGGAACTTGTAGCCATTCCTGAAGAGGAGCAAGAGGGAGAGATTAATACCTTCACAATACATTTCAAACTGAGCCATTCGAGACCAAGTTTAGGCTTCAATCAGACGCAATTCAAAATTGTTGTGTATAAACTCGTAGCTCTTACTGGCTGACTTTGTGGTAGAGGTGTGCGATTCCCTGATGTGTCCAGTCTTTCCCCAGTGTGGGCAGGATGTGACCCAGCGTGTCGGATCTGGAAACAAGCAACACAGGAACATGTGAGGAACTCACAAACGCTCTGAAAAAGGCTTTTATTTGACCAAAGCGTCAGCGTGCGAGCTCAGACAGTGTTCTCCATCCAGGCTGAAAGGAGATTAAATGCCGTATCAATTGGATCGGGCTGACCACCTGCGGCCCCTCTATTAATACAAGCATGCATGGGGCCACAAAATGAGACAGAAATGGAAAATCAGCTCCTCGTCATCAGTGAATAAATGTGGAGAATTAAAGTGCTGGAGGAGATTACTTCTTCACGCTAAACTCTACCAGTCATTAAAAAGTCATTTTGGACACAGAGGTGCTCAGAATACAGATGTGGCAGCTGATGGAGCCACAGCGAAATCAACTCCACTGTCACTTCTTTTTTTCTTTGAATAAAACACATATTTAAGAGTGGATGTAATAAAAGTGTAATGAGAACAAAACATCCGTTTTGATTAGAAAACCCAACAGCTGCTAACAACAAAATCCATAATTACTCAACATTAGCTGCTTAATGTGAAACAAAGTGCTTTGTTTATATAGAGGTAATAGCACAGGTTTCATTATCAATGAATCAGCAGCGTGGTGAGGAGACACTGACCATCCTCTCTGCACACTGAGTCTTGGTTTGATTATATACACTGCATCACTCACCTGGTGATGGTTCCATCAATGTCAGAAATGATGATCTTGTCGTCCCAGTTCCAGAGGTAGATGGTGCCCTGGCAGCGGCAGGTTCCCTGGTACTGGGTGGTCACGCTGAAAACCACATCGTTCGGTCCGTCCAGCAGCTGAAGAGACAGCTGTGGAAAGTGTGGGAGAGAGAGAAGGAGGAGAAATGAAGTAAATAACGATTCAAAGACAAAGAAAAACGATGTAACGATGTAAAGAAATGTGTCCTCACCAGCTGCTCTGATGTGAGTCGCAGTGTCTTCTTATAGGACACGCCTCCTGACAGAAGTCCAGACTCTGACTGGATGGAGGAGCCCTGGTTATGAGCGCGGTGGTCTTCATCACTGGAGGAAGACTCGTCTTTATGTCTGGAGAGAGACAGACTGTTAAATGTTGAAGGAAACGTGTTGGACACTGAGCATCGAGTTGGATCCCTTCCTCACCTGATCGACATATTTCCCAGCTGCTCTGCGGAGCCACAAGCGCCGCGCTCAGACACCGAATCCTAGAAGAGGAACATCAGGGAACAGTCAGAGAGGCCTCAACGCCACAGTCCAGCAGGACAACGAGCCAAAAACAGCCGAGCTGAAGAAGACGAGCTACCGATTTGGTGCTGCTGTTTCTCCCTCTCCAGGAGAACCACCACCGCCCTCCTTTCTTCGGCATCTTCTCCTTCATGATGTTCTCCACGGCAGTCTGGAGGGGAGCACACACACAACCCAGACACAACCCAAAAAACACTTAAAAAACTAAAACTGAGCCAGGCCACAAATCAACAAGAACACACGTCTGTGACTGAAATGGGAGAAATTAAAGCCTGAGAGGAAATGCAGGTGGAGGGAGAGAACAGATTAAGAGGATGAAGGAGGGATGTAGAAATGGTAAAAAACAGTTGGAAAAAACAAGGTGGTAAATGAGCTAAAAATAGATCAGGCATACGGAGCTGTAGCCGAAGACGCCCGTCAGACAACAAAGAAGAAACTCTAAGGCGGACTGAATGAAACGAAGGCAAGAGAACTGAAGAGTGAAGTGAAGGAGGAGGAGGAGGAGGAGGAGGAGGAGGAGGAGGAGGAGGAGGAGAGAACACAGAGGAGGGAAACGTTTAACTCAGGGGGGCCAAAATCAGACTCGGAGCATGTTTGTCACACAACATGAACTTTGCCTGAGAGAGAACCCTGTGCTGTTGTCGGCTGATGGATCGCACATTAGACACGCTACACTGCAATGTCAAAGATTTCCACTCACGAGCGGCAGTACTGATTTTGGTCAGCAGGGGGACGGGATTCCGTGTAACACAAGCAGTTTACAGTGTCATCAGTATGTGAGCTGCATGTGCTATCATCTTTTACCTTTGGCAGGGGTTTCTGAAAGGCTTGCATCGCCAGCACAAGTGGAGCCGCAGTGCTCCAATTATAGTACCTGAGGGGAGGAGCGCAGTATGTTTGTGCCAGTTACACAATCGCGACGAAAACAAACTCTGTAAACTACATCTGACGGCAGAGACCATGAAAACACTCCTGCTTTGCTACATTCAGGCAAAAGCATTATATTATTTTACTGTAACAAGTGAGAGTTTCTTACTTTGAGCCAATTTTCACCACTAAGTTTGGGTCGTCGATGACAGACGGGTTCTCTGTGAACTGCTGGTAGGAGATGATCTTCTCATAAAACTGCTCTGTAAAGACAAAGACACACACACACTCAGTGTCCCCTGATAACACAGTGAAAAAGCTTTGAGTTGTGTCGTGTTGGGCGACAGCGCACCTTTCGTGATCTCCCTGTTTTCCGTGAGTCCTCCACACAGAGAGATGGCGATGGCCGGCATGTCAGACATGTGGTCGCAGTAGCTGTCCACGCCGCTGTCCCCCCCGGAGCAGACCGACTGCGGAGACAGGCTGGTGCTGTGGAGGCCGGGGTCGGAGAGGCTCCTCACTGCTGCGCCGCCGTCACTGCAGAAGACGGAGCAGAGAGGAGACCAACGCTCCTTTAAACCACTGCTGCAATCGTCCTACTGCCAAACGACACCACTCTGTTTTCTGTCCAAATACCTCTTGGGAAAATACAGAGCTGCTACTTCAGGCTCCAGCTCCGTGATGTCATCCAGGTAGACTCCATCAGAACCGAGGTGACGGCT
>JAUESF010000019.1:899506-910747 GCA_032274765.1 Malacoctenus tetranemus | reverse complement strand
AGGGAGGGGGGAGAAGGAGAGAGAGGGGGAGGGGGGGAGAGAGAGAGAGAGAGAGCATCAGTTCTGTCCTCTCTCTCTCTCTGAGGTAACGACAATCGAAACCACTTTGGAGGCAGACAAATGGTGAGAGGGGGGAGGGGGAGGAGGGAGGAGGGAGGAGGGAGGGGGAGGGGCCCCTCCACGCTGCGACGGCGTGGAGCGAGGCAGGTGTCAACAATCTCGTCCGGCTTTCATCCCGCCGCCGCCGCCATGATTTGCAGCGCGGGACGTGATCGCATCAGTATTCGATCCCGCCGCTCCGTCTGGGAGCCGGCGTGTGTGTGTGTGTGTGTGTGTGTGTGTGTGTGTGTGTGTGTGTGTGTGGGCGGCGTGGACGAGGACAGGTGAGCGGCGTGTTAAATCCGGCGTGATGAGCGAGCGGCGGGAGGACCCTGCGCCGGCGGCGGGTTTGTTTACGTTTAACCTTCCGGTTTCCGCCGTCACACAATCACGCCGCCGCCGCCGCCGCGGCGTCGATGATAGCGGCTAATTATCGGGTCGTTCCCGGCGCGGCGACAAAGTGATGACATCGTCTATAAACGGAGGGAAAACAACCTGAAAGTGTTTCTGCCCCGAAACACACGGAGGGAAAACATGGAGCTGTGTGTGTGTGTGTGTGTGTGTGTGTGTGTGTGTGTGTGTGTGTGTGTGTGTGCAGGATCAGTGTGTGTGTTTAGATGTGTAAATAATGGTAGAGCATCTTCCTCCCACCAACATCCACATAATAGAGCATCTTCCTCCCACTAGCGTCCACAAAATAGAGCATCTTCCTCCCAATAACACTCAGATCATAGAGCATCTTCCTTCCACCAACATCTACATAATAGAGCATCTTCCTCCCACTAATGTCCACATAATAGAGCATCTTCCGCCCACTAACATCTACATAATAGAGCATCTTCCTCCTACTAACACACAGATATAACAGAGCATCTTCCTCCCACTAACATCTACATAATAGAGCATCTTCCTCCCACTAATGTCCACAAAATAGAGCATCTTCCTCCTACTAACACACAGATATAATAGAGCATCTTCCATTCAACATTCACAGTGGTAGAAAAACATAAAGTACCTTGGTTACTCTCTTAAGAAGTACCTAAACACGACACCAGCAGTGAGGTACTTCCTAGCAGAGTAAAGTTACTCACCACATGAGGTATTGATGGCGTCCCGCAGCTCGGCGTACTTCCACTTGCTCAGCTCGTACTTCTTGGCGCCGGCGGCGGCCTTGGTGGCCTGGACCTGAGGACCTCTGAGGGAGGGAAGGAAGGAAGGAAAGGAGAGAGGAAGGAGGGAAGGAAAGGAGAGAGGAAGGAGGGAAGAGAGGGAGGAAAGAAGGAAGCAGGAAGTGAGCAAACACAAGAGCAAACACTGGACGGTTGGAGCAGCAGATCTGACTGAGGGGACGTTTGGTTTGTTGTTAGAGGGACCGGGTGGGCGGAGCTTACTGACAGTCAGGGGGAGGTCGGGGTTTTATTTTGAAGGGATTAAAGGATGATTAGTGGCTTCCTCCTCCAGACGCCAGAACATTCATCTGATCCTCCAGTTTGTTCTCGAGGTCTTTGAAGAGCCACAGAGACTCTGAAGGTCCTGCAGGAACCTCCTCAGGCTGGGAGGTTCTCAGGGTTCTCTACTGGCAGAGGGTACCTGGAACTGGTACCTGGTACTGTCTCACTTCATGATTCGCTCTCAGGACTCACCCAGTGACATCACTTGGTGCTGGCCAATCAGAGGCTTAGAGAGTCTGATGATGCCACATTTACAGGAGGAGCCTCTTAGGAACCATAGTAGGAACCTTTGGACCAGCAGGAACTAAAAAGTACCTGCTAGCTGGAATTGTTAGCGAACAGAGTTCTGGGTCGAGCCTCGCTGGGAGCGCAAACTGAGCGACTGGTCGGAGGGAGTGAAAGGGTTAAAGGCCGTCGACAGTAAGCTCCGCCCAGGTCGTCACGGCAACGGGCTGCCGGCCGGCTCTCGGCGGAGCCGCTGCGGGTCGGTCAGAGGCGTCGAGGCGAAAGCGGGAAGCTGGTCAGGCGCCGGCGGCGAGCTGCAGGGCGCCGCGAGGACGCCTGCGAAGGAAAAGGGAGGAAAAAAAGGGGGCGGGGCCAAGCAGCCGATTGGCCGGCCGGTTAGTGGGTGGGGGGGCGGGGGGACGGCGGTGTTGCTGCGGCTCTCCCGGCGCGTCCGCGGCTCCGGCCAATTAACCAGCAGACGGACGGAGACGGGGGTCGTTAGGGGGAGGCCGGCGGGCGACATCACTCACTCAAGCCGTTGCCAACGGCAACAGGGGAGCCGGAGGCCTGGCTGTGTTACCATGTCAACCTGGCGTTGCCTTCAATTAGCATCAGAAATGGAAATGAAACCAGGACGGTGATGAGTTCACTGCCAGTTCCGGCGTGGTGAAACAGAAAACTCAGGAAGTGCGAGTTCCTGCTTGAGCAGAAAAGTTCCTGGAACCAGCGCTGGGCCCGTTTCTGACGCGTCGCCTCCACGTTTGTTTTAAAACGCTGACGAGTCTTTTTCCTAACGAGCGAAGACGCCGCTGCTGCGTCGGCGCTTCGCCGTCTAAAAAAAAAAGATTCACCGACTCGTGAAGTCGATCGGAGGCGAAGAAACTTCGGCAGCGGCAGAAAATGTGACGCTCGTGTTGGTGTTTTTGACAGTTGGCAGGAGCTGAGGTGGAACAGAGGTGGCGGCGAGCGGCGGCGAGGAGGCGGCGGCGCCATGCAGACGGGTCGTCACGCAAAAGATCAGAGTCGGTAGATTTGAAGTCGGATTACAAACACGTGATTAAACGTTCCTTTGATCGTCTTCCATCAATCAGAAGTTCGATTAAAACTTCATTTCAGGGATTTTATTTTGAAGGGTCTTCATTCGAGGACATCGTCGTCGGCTCTGATTGGTCCGAACGGGCTCCACCCACCTCGACAGCAGCTCGCTCATCTCCTTCGCCATTTCCTCCCTAAAGAAGCGCGGGCGGGCGCCAGACACACAGTTAGCTCGCCGTCGCCGCACGCACAAAATGGCAACAACGTGATGCGTTCAGGAACCGACAGCGTCTCGGGAAATAAACACGTTTTCTACGAAGTCGCCGCGTTAACTCGTTTAGGAACCGATTAACTCACTGGCACGCGACCATATTTGGTCACCACTTCCTGGAACTTCACAATCAGGTGATTTCACGGCCAATCAGCTTCTGATCATTAAAACTTTGCCGTTTTTCTCCGTTTCGCTCGTTTATCAGCTGTGCGTTCCCGGTCCGTTTCCACGGCGATGGAGGGCTCGTCGCTTCCCGTCTGTTGTCGCAAACATTTGTTTTTCATTCGTTTCTGACGAGCGGTTAAAGCGTGCCGCTTCCTACCTGCGAGCGCCGGCGATGGCGAGTCAAAAGCGCGTCGCCGCGGCAACAAAAGAGCCGGCGCTCTCATGACTAATTCAACGCGAACCCCGGATTTTTTTTAAAAAGAGGAAAGAGCGGCGCCGCGGCGCCGGAGCCACCCGCGGCGTGAAGTGCGACCCCGCGGCACTCTGGGCGTCCTCCAACCGCATCACGGCCGCTACTACACGCTGAGTCACGCGCCGCAGCGGCGCCGGCTGCGGCGCGCTGAGTGACTCCGTGGGAGGACGAGAGGGCCCCCGAACGCAGCACGCAACGCAGCCCGCTCGTGTTCAGCCTCCGACGGACGCGGTCACCCGGCGGCGGCGGCGAGCGTGTGTGAGTCGGTGGTGCAGCAGGAACCTACATGGTCAAGCTCTGCAGCTTTGTGGCGGCGGCGGCTCTGTGGACAGAGGATCACAGGTTATCACAGGGAGCGGCCGGCAACGCGCCGCCGCCACCGCCGCAGCCGCGGCGCCGCCACCGCAGCCGCAGCCTCCTCCACCAGCACGCCACGCATTCATCAGACCGCCCCAGAGACGCCGCTCTCCGACTGATCCCGCCGCCGCGTTCCCGTGGCAACCGGCGGCCACGTCGAGACTTCGCTCTCTAGAAAACACCTGGAAATCCTGCAAACGTCCATTTATTTACTAGAGATAAAAACTGCTCTGATCTCAGTAAAACCTGAATATTATGGAGAAATTTTACCTTTTAACAGTAAAATAAAATAACTTAAATTATATAAATATTCATTTGTTTATTTTGTACAATAAATAATAAATAAACGACAGTTTTGCTGTTGAATTAAATTCAGATAAAAATATTAAAAATATATTTTTCATTTTAACTTTGCTTTGTTGAACGAGCCTCATTAATTTTTTAAAATTTATTTATGTATTTAGTTATTTTTGTTTTGTTTTTATTGACCAACTCAAATATTTTTCTTTTTGTCATGAAATATTTTTCCCTTCAAAATATCTTTAAAAATAATATTTATAAAGCAGAAAAAAGCCCAACTTATTGTTTCATGAACTGAGAAATAATAATATTATTTTTAAAATATATACAATTAAATGAATGAATAAAAAACGACTGACAATAATTTTGTTATTAGCTTGTTTTAAAAACCTCTTTGTGTAAACGAGTCCTGATTAACTCGTTAAACTCGTCCTTTATCGGCCTGTGAAACTGAAACGCTGCTCGTCCTGATGTTTTTTTTTTATCGCCGGTAGAAATTCGTCCCTGAACGTTTAACGTTTCACTTTATTCGGCTCGCGGCGTCCTTGAGCGGCGACCGGCTGTTTACCGTCGTCCTCAGGGGGATAAATAAAGTTGTATTGATTCGACTGAAGTAAATTCATCTGAGCGCGGGGCCTCCGCGAGCGGCCGCTGCTGCTGCTGCTGCTGCTGCTGCTAAAGTGAGCAAAGCAGCGTTTTATTGCATCATAACTCAGAGAGAGGACTTCCTGGACGTCCACCTGCGAGCCTCAGAGTGGGCCGGGACGCCGCCGCGGCCTGAGTGACTTCTAATCGCGTTGCCTCCTAATTTACGCGGCGCCGCGTTCGGAGGAGCGGCGCTCGGGAGTCTGATGAACACGAGCTCGTGTTCCCCACCGGCTCTGATCGATAACATCTGCACCATCACAGGGTCCCTTCAGGTGGAGTCAGCGTACGGAGGAGGGGGCGGGGCAAGGGGTCAGGGGGGCGGGGCTAGCAGAGTGTTACAGCATGCAGAAGGAGGAGGAAGGGGGGGTGTTTGAAAGGTCACAGGTCAGGAGGGATCGAGAAAAGGGGGCGGGGTTAACGTCGGAATAAAAAAATAAATAAAGGGGGTGAAAATGTCCGAGTGTCTTACGCTGCTCTCTCTGGGGACGACGGGACGGACGAGCCGTTACTGGGGGGGAGGGGGGGGGGACAGAAAAACAAGCACAGAAGAAGAGTTAAGATAAATAAAAACACCGGTCAGACGCCGTCGACGGTTTCCGGTTGACAGCAACCGTCAACAACCGGCCACCAGGGGGCCGAGCGGCGGGGACGGGCCGTCCAGCCGGAGCCTGCTGAGGGACGAGGACGGAGACAGCGAAGGGTTAAACTGGATGCAAACACAGTGAGGGAGTCCTTCAAAATAAAAGGTCATCAGCTGAGGTGAAGTTACGTCAATGTGGTGTGAAAATAGAGCATCTTCCCCCCCAACTAACATCCAGAATGTTTCATACCGAGCTGCTCTGAAACCCAACAGATGTGAGGCTTTTATTGTGAAAACCATCAGGAAGTCCTCATTAGGTGAGACCTGTGTGACCTCAGCCAGGTGGCGCTGCTGCTGCTGCTGCTGCTGCTGCTGCTGCTGCTGCTGCTGCTGCGCCCGGCGGCGGCGCCGCTCACCTGCGCAGGCCCGAGTCGGACACCTCCTCGGGGATGAGCTCCGCCTCGCTCTGGGCGATCCTCAGCGCCAGCTCGCGGTCCCGCCTCTCCTGCTCCAGCACCGTCTGCCGCGCCGCCTCCTCCTCCCGCTCGGCGTGCAGCTGCTGCTCCATCTCCAGCTGGACACACGGGGGCGCCACACACGCCGTCAGAGACCCCACGCCACACCTGAGACCCCACCTGAGCCCCGCCCGGTGGACTCGACGTAGTGTGAAAAACATTCATGTCCAGCGTGAAAGCGATCGATGTGTTTCAGGGCCGTCGTGTCAGTTTGTGTTTGTGTGGCGCCGCCTGCAGGACGCAGCAGCAGGCCCCGCCCACCTGGATCCGCCTCTCCTCCTCCTCCCTCTTCTTCCTCTCCTCCTCCTCGTGCTTCCTCTTCACCTCCATCTCGGCTTTCCTGAGAGAGAGAGAGAGAGAGAGAGAGAGAGAGAGAGAGAGAGAGAGAGAGAGAGAGAGAGAGAGAGACGACACGAGCAGTGTGAGACGCGAAAACAGGAAGAGCTCCGACGTTTGGAGGCTCGGCTGCTGCTCTGCTAAACTGCTGCTGCTCTGCTGAACTGCTGCTGTTCTGCTGAGCTGCCGCTCTGCTGCTGCTGTGCTAAACTGCTGCTCTGCTGAGCTGCTGCTGCCCTGCTAAACTGCTGAGCTGCTAATGCTCTGCTGAGCTGCTGCTGCTGAACTGCTGCTGAACTGCTGCTGAACTGCTGCTGCTCTGCTAAACTGCTGGTGCTCTGCTGGTGTGCTAAACTGCTGCTGCTGCTCTGCTAAACTGCTGAGCTGCTGCTCTGCTTTGCTCCCTTCCCTCCCCACTCCGACCTTCAGTCTGCGACCTTCAGGCCGCCGTGGGAGTTTGCAGGGAGGAAGACTGACGACGTGATGAAGAGCGAGGCCATAAAACCCGGGACGTCGCCGCTAACGGCGGCCATTAGCGCCCAGCGGCTCGTGACGGACGCGGCGGCGGCCGCCATCAGTCCTCTGAGACGCGCGTCGCTCTGCGACTAAACCGGCTGGTGAACGAGCAGCTCGCTGTGAGCGAAGAGGCGGGGCTTAGACGGGACCGGGGGCGTGACCTCCGACACCGCCGAGGCTCCACGCCGCCGTCAATCAAACGAGACTTTAACCCCCTCCTCCTCTTCCTCCTCCTCCTCTTCCTCCTCCTCCTCCCACTCACAGTCGGCGGTCCTCCTCCTCCTGCTTGCGGCGCTGCTCCTCCTCCTCCCTCCTCTTCCTCTCCCGCTCCATCTCCTCCTGGATGCGGCGCAGGCGCTCCCGCTCCTCCTCCTCCTTCTTCTTGTTCTGCATCTCCGTCAGCAGCTTCTCCGAGCGGCTCACCAGCGCCTGGTACTCGTGGTCGATGTCGATGCGGCTCATGATGGAGCTCTGCGGGACACACACACACACACACACACACACACACACACACACACACACACACACACACACACACACACACACGACGAAGATCGAACAAAGAGATTCAGCCGGAGGTCGTGAACTCAAACGCAGGAGACGACTCTAAACGAATCCCGTGTTTCTCCACCACGCGTGTGAAAACGGCGTCGCCGTGGCGTCAGACAAACTCGCCCCGCCCACCTTGATCTTGAGCAGCAGGGCGTCGATGGCGGCGTCCAGCTCGCCGATCTGCCGGCTCATCTCCTGCTTGCCCTCCTTCAGGCCCGCCACCACCTCGGTGAAGCGGTCCATCCTCTTCTTCAGCTTGCGCACTTTGACCAAGCCGTCGATGCTGGAAAACGCACAGACAGACCTCAGGTCAGCGACGGGCCGACGGCGCCACGTGATGTAACCTGGAGCAGACGCTTCATCCAGCCTCTAGAAACGCTCCGGTGAGGAGCGTCCGACTCTCCTGATGAAGGCGAGCGAAACTCAGCGCGACTCAATAAAACAGGATGAAGGTGAAGACGAGGGGCGCCGTCGCGCTGCTGATCGGCTCCAATAAAGCTCGTCCTGGCAGCTCATAAAGCGCCGTCGCCGCGGCGACCAATTACTCTCGCAGTAATCTCCGTCACCGGTCGAGTCGCGACACTCGAGTCGCCGTAATTAGTTGCGACGGCGACGCCGTGTTTGACGCCGCGCTGCAGCCCGGGCGCTCGCCGACAGCGAGGAGCCTCGAGCTCGCAGGCGTCGGAGGGCGACGCCCACTTCGCCGTCGCTCCCGATAAAACGCAACGTAGGAGTCGAAAAGACGTCGAATTTAACTCTACGCAGACGCTCATTAGTCCTGCTGCAGTTACTGAGCCTCACTGCACGCCTGCAGGACCTCTCCTCTCTTACTGAACCTCACTGCACGCCTGCAGGACCTCTCCTCTTTTGTAGCCTCACTGCACGCCTGCAGGACCTCTCCTCTTTTGTAGCCTCACTGCACGCCTGCAGGACCTCTCCTCTCTTACTGAGCCTCACTGCACGCCTGCAGGACCTCTCCTCTCTCATTGAACCTCACTGCACGCCTGCATGACCTCTCCTCTCTTATGTAGCCTCACTGCACGCCTGCAGGACCTCTCTTCTCTTACTAAACCTCACTGCACGCCTGCAGGACCTCTCCTCTTATGTAGCCTCACTGCACGCCTGCATGACCTCTCCTCTCTTATGTAGCCTCACTGCACGCCTGCAGGACCTCTCCTTTCTCCTTGAACCTCACTGCACACCTGCAGGACCTCACCTCTTATGTAGCCTCATTGCACGCCTGCATGACCTTTACTCTCTCATTGAACCTCACTGCACGCCTGCAGGACCTCTCCTCTCTTACTAAACCTCACTGCACGCCTGCAGGACCTCTGTCTCCCACTACAATCTAACTGTCCACCTGCTGGTGCTTCACGTCAATCACAGCCTCACTGCACGCCTGCAGGACCTCACACTGATCGGCCATAAACACACGTTGCCATAAAGCAGCAGAACTGCTGCAAAATGATCCAAATCTCAAGTGATCCTGCGTCCGTCTGAAGCTCCTCCCACAGTGACTCATCTCTCTCTCTCCGTGGGAACGAGCTCCACCTGGAATCAGCCAATCAGAAGCTTTGTTGCCGCGGCGTGACGTCTGGCAGCTGAAGCTCCGCCCAGCTCGCTACCGCTGCAGCACGGCTGCAGGACACGCCCCCACGCAATCACGCTGCCTCTTAGCATGGAGCAGCGGGTTGCCAAATCCTACAGAAATCCCCCTCCTGCAGGGACGGGAGAAGGAAAGTCTTCACCTGTAATCTCCCTCTCCCTCTCCCCTCCTCTCCCCTCCTCTCCCCTCCTCGCCCCTCCTCTCCCCTCCTCACCCCTCCTCACCCCTCCTCACCCCTCCTCGCCCCTCCTCACCCCTCCTCGCCCCTCCTCACCCCTCCTCACCCCTCCTCACCCCTCCTGTGGGACGTCAGATGTTTATCGTGGGAATATCGGAGGTAATAAGCAGCAGTGTGTGTTTGTGTGAGCAGGAGAGGCGAGCGGAGTGACACCGCCGAGCTGTGAAAGTGGCAGATAATGAAGAGGAGGAGGAGGAGGAGGAGGAGGCGCAGCAAGGAGGAGATGAATGTAGCGTGGGAGCGAGGGAGCGAGGGAGGTAAAAGGGGGGAGAGAGGGAGAAGGATGGGAGGAGGCAGAGGGGGGGAGAAAGGATGGAAATTGGAGCCGAGGAGATAAAACAGCTAAATGAAGGAGAAAGGAGGGAGATAAAACGGAGTGAGGAGGTGTGGAGCCGGCAGGAGGGAGGGAAATGAGGGAGATAAAGGACACAAAGGTTGGAGGGAGGAGGGGGGAGGAGGGAGGAGGAGGAGGGGAGAGTACACAGAGATGAAGGAAAACGTGGAGAAGGAGGAAGAAACGGACGGATGGAAAGGAACACGGGGATCAGAGGAGGGATGGAGCGATAAGGAAGGAGGGAAGGAGGGAAGGAAAGGAGGGAGGAGACAGAGGAGGGATGGAGCGATAAGGAAGGAGGGAAGGAGGGAAGGAGTGAGGAGACAGAGGAGGGAGGAGCGACGCCCACCGCGGCTTGTGCTTCCTCTTGCAGAGCCACATGCGGACCGTCTTCTGCATCTGGATGCAGGCGCTGGTCCGGTACAGGATCTTGTTCTTGACTGGGAGGAGTGGGACACACACAGGAAACCAGCACGGTCAACTTCCTGCAGCCTGGCGAGCGAGAACGAGACTCGCCGCCGCCGGACGGCGTCCGCGGAGGAACGCCGCCATCGTGACGGGGGAACACGACACGGCGCGACCACCGGGGGGCGATGTGGCGGCACGTCCTGTCGTTACCGATTTACTCCTGAGCAACCGCAGCTCGCAACCGGCGAGCAGCTCGACTCGGCGCCGCGCCCGGCGCCAAAATGGATGGAGGGAGGGGGGAGGAGGGGGAGGGAGGGGGGGGAGAGATGGAGTGTGAAAGATAAATAGAGACAGAGATCGATAACGTCGCCGCTCGCTGCCAAATTCATCTCATCTCGTTATGCGAGCAGCAGCGCGAGGAGGCTTCACGCCGGCGAGGGCGCGGTGATGAACGATGGCGGCGAGCGAGCGAGAGAGCGAGCGACGCCTCCAGCTGCAACACGACTACCGGTTTAATCTGCATCTCAGAGCATTTGGGGGATGTGCAGAACGCACTCTGTGCTCTACGTCACGTTCCGACTCTCCTCCGTGTTAACATTAGAGCAGGCAAAGCCTCGGGCCACACCAGATGAGGAAGATGCTCTAAAGCGCAGAGTCGGAGCGTCAAGCAGGTGTGAACGGCACTGATCTGCTGCTGAAAGTCAGCGGCAAGAACAAGGAGGAGGAGGAGGAGGAGGAGGAGGAGGGGGAGGAGGAGGGCAGACTGAGGGCGATGATGATGATGAAGATGACGGCGTCCTGCGGTGACCGTCATGGCCGCTGCGCAGACGAACAGGACGAAGATCCTGCAGGAGTCCGTCTCGACACGACCGACTGCGGCGTCACGCCGCTGTTACACGGCAGCACCGTGGCCCGCCGCGCCGTGTGCTCAGCGGCGTGCTCGGCGGCGTGCTCCGGCGCCATCTGTCGACTCGACACCTGCACGCGCACGCACGCCGGGCGGAGCGCCGCGGACGCCTGCGGGACGCCGCGCAGGGCCCAAAAACCCGTCGGAACGAACAAAGACGGAATAATAAGAGTGATCGAAGACGAGCCAATCAGGAGGAGGGGGGCGGGGCTTACGTTTGATGACGCACAGCGCGCACCACTGCACCTTCTTCCAGCGGCTGTGGATCAGCCACTTGTTGACCTGCTTCACCAGCTCAGCCAGGTGGTCCGGGTCCGACTTCATGATCTGGTCAAACTCTGCAAACTGGAGGGAGGGGGGGGGGAGGAAGGGAGGGAGGGAAAAAGGAGGGAGAGAAAAAGGAAGGAAGGAAGGGAGGACGGGGGGAGGGAGGAAGGAGGGAGAG
>JAUESF010000019.1:476786-493502 GCA_032274765.1 Malacoctenus tetranemus | reverse complement strand
GGAGGAGGAGGAGGAGGAGGAGAAGAAGAAAAACCTGGGCGCAGGAGGCCGAGCGGCAGCTGCTTCGCATTCCTCGGCGTCAGCGCTCATCTGGCCGGGGGTCCCTGAAGCGCTGCGCTCTGATAAGATTGTCGGTTCGTAATCCGCCCTCGCCGTGCTGCCGGCGTGATATACGGAGCGCGGGAACACGGAGGCCTCGCCGCAGTTTCGGGGGCTCGGGTGCAGCTGCGTTTGATTTCAGGCCGATAGCGCTGGGACCACCACACCTCCAGGTTTTTCTTTGCTTCAGAGCGAGAAAACAGTCGCACACGAGGTTCCAGGTTGTGTGCAGGTGTGTGTAGAGTTTGTTCGCTCTGTGTGTGTGTGTGTTGTGAGAGGGTTTCCTCCCTAAACAGCCACGAGGCCGCCTGCAGCGCCCCCTGTGTTTCTTTAGGGCCTGATCCACCACAGGTTTGCAAATCTGCACACCAGGATCTTATCTCATCGGGCTCCGGGTTGGAAAAGCGCTGAGCGAGAGCGCCGGGTGGATTTCTGTCGTCTCTGAGTAAATACTGAAGATTTGTCTTTCCAAGCGCTGGGTAAAGACGAGGCGGCGTCGGCGCTCTCCGGGGATGCTGGCGCGGCGGGCGCGTTTAGCGCGAGC
This sequence comes from Malacoctenus tetranemus, assembly GCA_032274765.1. NCBI lineage: Eukaryota > Metazoa > Chordata > Actinopteri > Blenniiformes > Labrisomidae > Malacoctenus > Malacoctenus tetranemus. The sequence goes on along the minus strand of JAUESF010000019.1, from coordinate 492,859 downwards.
GATCCGTGACGACCGCGGATGACGGGCGCAGCGTGTCCGTGTCCAATCCATTCAGGACTGTGCCTGCGCGAGGACACGACGCTTCCTTTCCACTGGGTTTGGTTTGGCGCTGCCGGGAGCGGGAGCGCTCGGGAAGGTCGTGTTTGTCTTCAAACAAACGCTGGACCAGGAGAGACAGGGGGGCCGACCCGACGCTCCCGGAGACGCCGGAGCCGAACGGGTGGAGGTAAATCGTCCAAACATCGGAGCCCAAACACCAGCTGGACGAAAACAAGATGCGGGACGAATCGCTCCTCCGATCCGTCCCTCGGCTGGACGGACGTCTTGTTTTCGTCCCGACATTCCTGCTCCAACAGACGCTCCATTCTTCAAACTCGGGGGGTCCCGCTACAAACGGCGAGGTGATTAAGGTGGGGGCTTGTGTGCCGCTGACCCCGTGGCGAGGTCAGGCGGTCGGGGTCAAGCCTCCAGCTTGTAATCGTCGGTGTTATCGGGAGTTTTAAGCTGGGTGGGAGTTCGGGGGGGGCCTGTTCCTCAGCCGTGTTTCCTCTGAAAACACGACAGATTTTCCGCCTTCATTAAATGTTTCGCCGCGAAAAAACACAGCAGAGAAAAAAACAGACGCGAGCAGGAGAAGGTCAGCGTCCTCCGTGTGAGGCACCGATATTAAAAACTCCCAGAAGCAGAAGAAGAAGAAGAAGAAGACACCATTTTAATCACTGAGCGACCTTCAGATCTGCCGTTTGAAGTCCTGACAGGAGAAGCCAGGAGGCACAGCCGCTCCTTTATTTCCTCCTTATCTTGTCGGCTGTGATGAAGCGGCGATGAAGGTTCGACAGGTGTGTGTAAACATCGAAACCCGGCCTTTCTTCTTCACGTCCCCGTAGCCGACGTAGCGCTGCCCCCCCACAGGGATGCTGGTGGCACTGCAGCCTTCGGTCTGTATCAACCTCACCGGGACACGAAGGGCTTCAACAAGCTTGTTTACTCGACTGAGGAAAACAAGACGAACCACTCTAAGTGTCCTCAGAGACCAGTGGAGACGCTCCCCCTGCCGGGCCTGGACGGGAGCGATCCGGCCCAGCAGCAGCTCCTCTGGAAACTCTCCGTGAACAACAACCTCAAATATTTGATTCTCGGGACACAAGAATATAAAGAACAGACCTATGCGCTTTATGGTGAGGACGGCTGTTATTTTGTGCCCGTGTGTAAACTGTGTAAATCCCTCTTTAGACGCCCAAACATTCCCCAGCGTGCACCGAGAGCAGGATCAAAGCCTGTCTGTGGGCTCTGTCTGCTTTATGGGGTGTGTGTGTGTGTGTGTGTGTGTGTGTGTGTGTGTGTGTGTGTGTGTGTTCAGGTGAGGTGTACGCTCCAGAGTTAGAACATTTCTGCTCACGCTGTGGTTGTTGTGCTATAAACTGCTGCTGGGGGGGGGCGGGGCCTGCGAGCCCGCCAGGTCTCGGCGGCGAGGGAAAAACACCGGCCAGGGACGAACCGGGGTCACGTGACCCGGGCCCGTAAATCTGATAAACGTTGCGCTCGTCTGATGTGTTGATGGTTTATCCCCCTGATGAGGTCGTTTCCGCCCTCCGAGCGAACGCCGCCGCCCACGCCGCCGCCCACCCTGCTGCGGAGCTCAGCGCGAGCAGAGGTGTCGGCGAGCGTCAGGAGGATTTCTGCTGAACTTGGTCCAAACTTTAACGGCTCTTTGGATCTCCGGGACTTTTTCTGACTCGCTGACCTGCTGTTCTTGGACACAGCTGCTAGCGCTGATTATTTAACCCTTAAAACCTCCACAACGGGCCAAAGTAAATGAGATAATATTGCTTTACTTTATTCTATTGCCAGATATGAACAATATGTTGTAAATTTGACTGACATATAATAAAAACTTCAGATTATAAATGTTTTATTCCTCATTTTTTAACAAATATGAAAGAAAAGGCACAATCTCCTACAGTTGCCATGACGTCATCAAAGGCTCTATGACTGTGATGTGAGGGACCTGATGACGTCATCGACCGGTAACCGTTTTCGCTCTTTGTGTCCTTTCAGCTTCCACCTTCCCCGTCGTGGGCCCCACGACGGAGGAGGGCCCCGTGGCGCAGCTCGCCCACCAGGCTCACCGCAGGGAGAAGCGCTGCTCCTGCGAGAACCAGAAGGACAAGGAGTGCATTTTCTTCTGCCACATCGGCATTGTGTGGGTGAACACGCCGAGGTGAGGGTGCTACGCGCGCAGCGCAAGCTAGCTCGCAAGAATGCTAGCTTGATATTTAGCTCTTTAGCTCGATTTTTGGTCTCAGTTTTGATTCTGCATGTCAAAAAAATGCTCTAAAAAATAGAAAAAAATATTTTTAGAAATTACTTTATTGTTGATTACATTGAATTTTATGTTTTAATTCAAGATTTTGGTTAAAAAAAAGTGTTACAAGCTGAGGGTTAAATGACTGTGACAGTCAGACTGTGTCACCTCGTGCAGCTGTTTGTGTTTCTGCATTTGCGGCCTGGGATACAGTAGGAAGCTGGCGCGCAGCTTTTTCACAATTGGTAGCAATTATCTTCATTTCAGTTCAGTTTGCACAAGCACTGACTGAGCAGATGTGGTGGCGCTAATAAGAAAGGGCACCTTTGCTAACGAAGGGTAATTTCTGCCATGTTTCCTCTGGCTGTGTCTAAATAGCCCGTTTTAACCCTTTACCGTCAGCCCACCGAGGAGACCGCAAGAAGTCGGAAATCATTATGGCGGGACCCTGATGTGACCACAATCGGATAAATCCTCACAGCCGGCTTCCTTTTCTGTCTGAAGCACCTTCAGAGTCCAACTCGCCTTCAGTTGTCGTCTGCTAACGAGCCGGATCCTTTAAACCCGACCTCACCTGCGCGTCCTGGAGAACGTGTCACAATTACACAGTGAATTTGATGTGATGATTCGGTTTTCATGCTGATTTGACTCACTATTCGAAGCAGTCACAGCCTTGTTCCGTGAAACATCGATGATCACAGTTTTTTTCACGACAGGATCGACATTAATTAAGTTTTGGGGGGCGAGAAAAAGAGGTGGTTACCAGAATAGCTGCGACAGATGAGCCAAAAACAGCTGCCGTGGCGGTGGGACCGTCTCAGAGTGTCGGTTTGGTCTAAACTTAGCGGTGCGGTAAACTGGAACCTTCCTGCCTTCGCCATAAAGACGTCTTAATCAGCGGTGGCGGTGCCCACCGTCATTAACCGCGCCACTAAACCCAGGGAACTCCCGGGTGCTGCTCACTTCCTCAACACATCCCACTAAAAATACCACCGGCTTTCCGATGTGCCAGCGAGCAAACGCCGGCGCGGCGCGGCAAGGAGTCGGACGGTGACCCTCCGAGAAAACCGAGAAGACTTCACGATGAAATCTGATCACGTTCTGTGATCGCTGCTTTAAATACTCCTCAATAAGCATTAGAGGCTGCCTATGCTACTTATGCTAACGGTAAAATGCTAGCATTATTAATTATTTACAAGGAATTTTGTTCTTTTTTCGTGGCTAAAAAACAAGTTAATACTAAATCTTTTTATATTAAATACATTTTTAACAAAACCTAGCTATAACCTCAGATTTTTATTAAGCATTTTAATGTTTTAAATAACATTTTTGCCCAAAAATCGAGAAAATAGCCACAGATTTCCAACCAAAAATTGAAAAAAATATAAGAAAAAATGTTTTTCAAAAAATGAATAGAAAAAAGGGTTTTTTTTTTTTACATGTTTACTCATTTTATAAATTAAAGCTAAACTGACTGATATCTTGCATTTACTTCAAAACAAAAGAACAAACCATTGACTTCAGTTGGACGTGACCTGAAGCTAATTATTACATGTGATCACCTCGATATGAGCCTCAGTTTCAGCTCGGTTCTCATTTAACGAAACAACCTGTGGAAACATCCTTCAGACGTCGACTTTCACTCTCATTTCACCTCTTTCGCTCCTGTGAAAACGTTCGGTCGTCTCTTCCTCCTCCGGTCGTGTTTTCTTTCACACAAACGTTCGTCAAAATCAAGTACGTGCGAACACTTCGCGCCACTGGACGCCCTCAAAGCGCTCGTGTGAAAACAAAGAGCGAGTCTTGGAGGCGTTTGTAGATCTGGGAACCTGAATCGCTGCGGTCGCCCTGCTGTTATTATGGGCTGGTTGGACATTAGAAATGTGGACTCAAGTCGAGCTGTGAAGGAGCTCGTCTTCTTCTCTGCTGAGAAAACAGAAGTGAGTGAGATTTTTCAAAGCAATTTTTCATCCTCACATTTGCTAAAACAATAATGTGCCTGTCAGTCACACTGAGGACGTTTAATAGGCTGCAATTATCACCACAGTCTCATTTCTGTGCTGCGTGTGCAGCTCAGTTACAGGCACACTGAGGAGTCGGTGCTTTTCAAAGTAAAACACCAAAATATCAAGTGGTTTTTCGGTGTCAATCTTTGACGCAACAAAACACAACAGCAAAAATGGAGTGGTGAGAGGAAGATGCTCTATGATCTGGATGTTGGTAGGTGTTAAGTCAGTGTGACTCACTCTGAGCGATTGATAAACTGCCGGCGAATCGACTCCAGATGGTCCAAGGGCGTGTTCGTGGCGCGATGTTGATGTTGGTCTTTGCTTCCTGTCCTGTCTCGCAGCCACGTGGTGCCATACGGCTTCGGCCCCGTGCGTCTCAGGAGGGACGTCCAACGCTGCGTCTGCGCCGACTTGCAGGATGCCGAGTGTCTGAGCTTCTGCACTGCCGGCGCACAAGCACGGTAAAGACACACACAAACACACACGCAAGGTTGTCTTCACGCACTTCCAGATGCATCAGGAAACAAAAGCAACAAAAACATCCACTCGACATCTTCTCAGTGGGAAGAAGATGCTCTATTATCTGGATGTTTACAGTGAGGAAGATGTTCTATCAACTTTCAGACGTCCTGTTTGTTCTCTTTCATTTAGAGAGCCGAACGGGCGCGTGAAGAGGAGCGCGGACCAATGGCTGCAGAGACACAGAGCGGCATTGTGGGAAAAAAGGAGCCGACACGCACTCGGACATCAGACCTGAGCGAGACGCCGTCGCCGCGTCCTCACAGAAGTCCTACCCGTATATAAACTAACTAATATTGGACCTTTGGACACGTACAGCGTCTGTGTGTGTAGATGTAAAAGCAGGACTGACCACTGACGTCTCAGCAGCATAATTATCCTGATGGTTTTCATGCAAAGTTCTGTTCGATCACGCCGGGATTAGAACCTGCAACCTTCCTGTTACTGGACATGTCGGCGAGGAACGGAAACACGCCGACACGCCGCGGACGTCACCAGAAGCCGTTTTCACCAGTGTGTGAGGGTTAAATTCAGTAAAACATCAATTTGAGGATTGTGACATGAGCTCTGAGAGGGTTCGCAAAAGGAGAGGCCAAAAGATGTTTTCTCACCGAGGACAAAGGTCACGAGGAGGTCAAGATGCTGACATTTCAGGTCCTTTACAAAAAATTAAATTACTTCTTATTGTGTTTAAAAAAATTACATTGATTTTGTGAAAAAAATTGGAGCTTTGAGTTATTTTGGGGTAATTTCATGTGTTTTTTTTACAGTTCATCAGACAATTCTGACAGAATTTCAATTTTAATTACGACTTTTTTTTCCCATATGTTGTGTTTAATTTCTTCCACAATACACTATTATTTTTGCGGGGATTTAATTTTTTATTCTGGGAAATTTTGTTTTCATGCAGTCACATTTTTTGTATTGTCATATTTGGAATTTTTTTTTAAAAAAAAATTCTTCAAATATATTTTAATTTTGTTATATTTCAAATAAATATTTTTTATATTTAAGAGAGATATTTAATCATCTTCTTTATCTTTTTATTTTTGTATTTCAGATTTTAACTTTATTCCTGAGATTTTCCTCCTTGATTTTTTTCACTGTTTTTGAAAAACGTGTTCAAAAAAATATTTGCAGAACAACACAATATTTTGTAATTCTCTATTTTAACAAGAAATTGCAATTTGTACAGCATTTAATTAAACTGGAACCTCCAAAAAAACCCTAATGTTTTTATCTTATAATTTTGTCACTTTTCAAGAAGATTTCAAGAGAAATTATTGAAAAATCATGATTTGTTTTTATATATAAAAAATCAGATTTAAAAAACAAACATGAGAGTATTTCTTCATTTAAAATCATCTCACTGAAATTTCAGCTGGTTTTTATCTCCTTGTGACCTTCACCATCGATTTTTTTCAGTTTCACTTGTATTGAGACAAAAATAATGTGAATTCAGTTCTTGTATTGAAAAGTTCTCACAGCCTGTTTTATGTGTGATACTTTTTAGTTAAAAATATCAAAAATACTTACATTTCTTTCTAAAAGAGGAATAAAAACATTTAACTTTGCATTGCATAGAATCTCAGCTACAAGCCTGCCTTTAAAATGTGGTAATTTATCTCAATTGAAGTTCAAACTTTACAGTTTGAGTTGGTTGAAATGTTCAAGCTTTAAAATCTGTTGTGTGAAAGTGAATAAAACGTGTGTCTGTTTTACTTTTTGTGTTGCTCTGTTTGGTTTTGTGTTTCCTAACAAAAATAAACAACAGGATCGTCAGCGAGTTGTCGAACATTATAGTTGGTTAAATGACAAGACACCTATTTAGCTAACTATATCAGGACTCAACCAGAAATAAAATGACTGGCTATTTATCATGAAAGTTAGATTACTGAATAGAACGATAATTAGCTAACAAGCTAGACTGACAAAAGAGTAGCTAGCTAAGAGTTAGCTCAAGAGTTAGAGTGACTGGTTAGCTAGCTAAGAGTTAGCTTAAGAGTTAGAGTGACTGCAGTAGCAAAGTTAGCTGTAAGTAAGTTAGCAAGATTGCTAGCTCGATAGTGAGTTGGTGAGAAGCTTAGCAAGGACATGGGTAGCTAGCTAGCTGAATGGCAAGATAGCAATATAGCTAGCTCACAAGATAATAAGGGAGCGATCAAACACGAGAGACAGATACATAATTAGATGGATCAGCGGCGTTCTATGATACTGTTTGAATACTGTTTCAGGTAAAAATGGAAAGTTAGCTTGTTGGTTTCTCCTGCTGGAGGAACCAGTGGGGCGTCTCCAGCTCGCTTTATGGCCGCCGGCTGCTAAACGACTGTCAGACGGCGCGTCTGTTCTGCAGACCTAAAAACCGTTACTGCAAACACTAAAAACTGGCAACGTTTTCTTCTCTCGGACCGAAACGGTGAAACACACGAAGCACACGTCTCTGCGCACCTGCTGGACATCACCTGAAACACCTCGTCTCCAGGTGCAGCGAGTTCCTCCGACACGCAGAAGAAACCCAGTTTAACCCCTGGATGGTGGAAATAACAGGTTTATGAAGCACAGCTCACAGATAGATAGAAAAACTTCAACACACATGCTTTAATTTCATTCATTTACTAATTTGTTCTTTGGTTTTCCCAATTAAAAGGCATCATTTTGGTTTACTGATAAGAGATGAATGAAAAAATGCTCCTTTGAAAGTTTCAGCAGTATAAACTGAGTGAAACAGGAGCAAAAAAAAAAGTCCCAGACAGTTTTAAACAACAACAAAAAAGAAGCCTCAAGTACCAGAAGGGAACGCTGACTCCACATGTACTCTGGATCAACTGATTGTGTAATCGGATTACTCCCAAAACCATTGACAGGCAACAATTTGCAAGTTAAAACATTGGCCAGTTAATGTGGAACTTCACTCAGCATGATTGGACCACTTTTACCCATCATGCTTTTGTTTTTTGTTTTCTCTTTCACATCATCACAGATTTTGGGGGGTAGAAAACCCTTTAAAATGACCCATTATCTCATTGTCTCTGTGAGTAAACATGTTGGTCTTTGCAGAGGACGATGAGGAGACTTCCCGCCTCTCCAGCGGTGGATCTGTGACCGACTGGGTTTTTAATTTGTGTTTCCAGGCAGTGTTTTCCAAACCCGAGCCCACAACTCCCATTTAACTCTCTCTTTTAGTTCTTTTAAGAGCCAACAAAGTGCTGTTGAGCCAGGCAGCGCGGCCGCCGCCTGAGGACTTCCCCGCACATGTGGTGAAAGAGGGCGATTATAATTTAAAGGGGTTGCATGCTTCATATTATCCATGGTTGATGAATGAAAGCAGGTTTGGTTGGTGATTTACATGCCTGGCTGCCGTTTGACGCGCCGCAGACTGAGAGGATTTTCTACGCTATAGAAAATATTTGTGCTGATTTAAACTCAAAGAAAATCTCCCGATGAACAAAATGCGTCTCATAATGTATGGAAATCGGTTCAATTTGCAGAAAAAAAACAACTTTATTTGATTGTTTCTAATGTGGTTGTCAGCTTGTCTCTCCTGGCATGAACGATGTAATGTGTTGGTGAACAGCGCCACCTGGTGGCAGCTCTAGTACTGGATTTAAAACGGGAGCAACACAGTGATATTTCATGCTTTTGTTTTGTAGGACGTTGTTTTTAACTTTAACGCAAGTTTTTGCGAAAATTAAACACATTGTGATGATGACAAAAAGTATAAACTGAAGTTTTCAGACCTAAAAACTAGAAATAATTAAGACTACTACAAAACTAAAAGAAAAACTTGATTTTTAGCGTTATTTTACTGCTTAAAGGCGTTTAAATTGATCTTCACAGTGACTGTGTTTCTGCCCTGTTAGTTTAACGTGTAACGGGGTTTCTCGGTGAGGGCAGCAGGGACTGTGAGGTCAAACGCGCGGTCGTCGCGTTCGGACGTGACGTGCGCGCTCCTGCGGCGGCGTGACGGCAGGGGAAGCCGGCGTCAGTGAGCCCGGTAACGGTTCTCGGACGAGTGAGAGCGAGAAGCGCCGAACGGAGAACGTCGAAGTGACCGGAAGTGTGTAAAAGTGGAGCGAAAACGATGGAGTTCGCTGCGCGAGCGCACGTTAGCATCCAGGTTAGCTTGGCCGCCGGAGGCTGAACGTCACAGGTGAGGCGAAAACGTCAATTTACCGTGTTTTTTTTTATTAATGTAGAAAGCAAGTTTTGACTCTATAAACACACCTAAAACTGCGCGGCCAGGCCAGCGCCGCGGTTTTTGAGTTTTACCGTATTTTGTAATCAGCATCGTGACCTGTTGAAGTGTTTTCCCTGGAGGTTTATTCACTTTGAAGTTGTATTTCTAGAGATTTGATTGAACTGTCGCTAGTTTTCCACGTCTTTGTGGATCGTTTTGAGTCGTTTAGAGTTCTTAAAACGTGAATTTCTGACATTTTGGTCACTTAATGTCTCGCTTGACATTTGGCTCCTGTTTTTGTTTTGTTTTTTGCAACTTTTTGTTGACTTCTTGAGTGTTTTGTGGCTGATTGTCATCCAGTTATTTTTCTTTTTACGTCATTTTGGTCCCCCTTTTTTTACGGTTCTATTTTTTTTGTTTAATGTTTCTTTATGGTTCAGTTTGATCTGGATGGGATTTTTGAAAATTAATTATTTATTATTTTAGATTTTTTGTGTTCAAATTGAATTGTTGATTTTCTGTTATTTTGTCTTTTATGGTTCCAGGAACTAAAATCAGATTTTCTTGGGTTTTTCTTGAGATGGATTCTGCACACTGGGGGTAAGTAACACGTTGGTGATGTGAACATCAGAGTGACACTCCATTTTATATCCTTTAGGCACTTTTATGACTAGTTTGTAATTGCTCCCATCTACTTTTATGTATTAGCACTCAATTCTACTTGGTTTCTTAAAGTTTTAGTAAATCGTGACTGTTACCGGGGAACTTTTGGTACCTGGGAACCAAGTGAAACTGGGGGACGAGTCGTGTTGAACCTGCAAAATGGGAAAGCAGCACTTGAGGGTTAATCACGTGAATCGCTTTATTTTGAAGGTTGCAGGACTCGGGTCCGCTGACGCGATGCCCCCTTTGGCAAGTGGACTTGAAGTTGACCCACCTGGACTGGAGCCCTGAAGCCACCCTGATCCACTTCCAGGGACTCTACCTGACCCTGTGTGAGCTGGACTACCACATCCTGCACGGAGAGATCCAGCGGGTGCAGAAGGTCCAAGCCGCGGTGGACGTCGGCGAGCTCTGCCTGGTGGAGGATCTGACCTCCGCCCGCTGGTACCGAGGAAGAGTCCAGAACCAAACGGAGGACCGGTTCGACGTCTTCCTGATCGACCACGGGAACATCCTGAGCGTCGGCCCCGCCCACATCTCCTCCTGCCCCGACGAGCTGCTGGAGCTTCCTCCCAAACTCGTCTGCGGCTTCCTCGCCAACGTGCTGCTGCTTCGGAGTTGTCCTCACGCGGTGGTGGAGGAGTACCTGCTGGGCCTGGTCGGGAGGAACCTCACGGGTCACGTCCAAGGTCTTCTTCCACACAAGGTGCTCCTGCTGGAGGTCCCCGACATCAACCAGGACCTCGTCCGACACGGCTTCGGGAGACACGTGGACTCGGGCTCCTTCGCCCTCGTGGTGGAGATGCTGACCGGCAAGTCCCTCAAACACAGCACGCAGCCAGTCCCAGACCTGGTGGTGGGAAAGCCGCGGGAACCGGAGTTCACCTGCGATCCGACCAGCTGGAAAAGCTACAAAGAGCTTCTGTCCTTAGGCGGGCACAAACTGAGCCGCGGGGCGCGGGTCCGGGTGCGAGTGACGGCCGCCGTCAGGCCCGGACTGTTCCACTGCCAGATGGTGAGCAAAGAGCGGGACCTCCAGGACGTGTCCAAGAAGCTGGCCCAACTGTTCGAGCACAAGAACGAAGAGGACAGATCGAGAACCCCGGAGAACCTGGGGCTGCTGTGCGCCGTCAAAGGCAAAGAGGGAACGTGGTGCAGAGGATTCCTGCCGTTCCTCCCCGTCAACTCTCGGGTGCGAGTCGTTTTTGTGGACTACGGGTTCTTTGAGACCGTCGACGTCGAGAACGTTCGCTGGCTGCCGCCCAGCTTCTGTGCCACGCCCATCATGGCGCTGCCGTGCTCGCTGGAGGACGCCGTCAGGGCGGAGCAGCTCGCGGTCCTCCGGGCGGGGTTGCTGGGAGACGTGGTGGACATGGAGGTCAACCGGTTCGACGAGGCGCAGCATCTGTACTCGGTCACTCTGAGTCAGGCCCAAGACGATCGCAAAGAACCGCAGCGCGTCGAGCAACGTCCCGCGGCGGCGCTCAAATCAGCCTCGCCGTCCAAAAAAGCGTCCCGTCCAATGAGGAGCCTGAACCGGGAGAGCGTCCTGAGCGCGGTGCTGAGGAAGACGGCGCGAGCCGAAGACCTGCGCGTCGACTCGGTGCTGGTGGGCTTCGTCCAGCACGCCCAGAATCCCAACCACTTCTGGATCCGCACGCAGAAACGCAACGAGGAGTTCGCCGCCATGATGGGCCAGATGGAGGCCCACTTCAGGGGCGTGAGGCTGCAGGACGACGTGCTCCCGGACCCGCAGCCGGGCGCGCTGTGCTGCGCCATGTGCGAGGAGGACATGCACTTCTACAGGGCCGTGGTGACCGACGTCCTGGAGCACGGCGCCGAGGTCCTCTTCATCGACTTCGGCAACACCGAGAAGGTGCCGTTCGTGCTCATCAAGAGGATGCCGGCCGCCTTCGCCGCCAAGGCCGCCTTCGCCGTGAACTGCACGCTCGCCCACGTCTTCGCCTTCGAGGTCTGGACCAGCGCCACGTGCGACTTCTTCCGAAACGCCGTGTGGGACAAGCCGCTGAGAGTCCAGGTGGTCGACGTGGGGGCGAGCGAGGTCGGCGTGGAACTGACGGAGCTGGACGGCGCCGAGAGGCGCGACATCACCGACCTGCTGGTCGGCTCCAGACCAGACGAATGCTTTTCCACCAAAGTCCGCAGCGCTGGGGTCGACCCGGCGACGGGACGTCTCCAGCAGCCCGCCGGGACGCCAGACGGCAGGAGGAGGAGCGAGCGGGGCGGGGCCGACGGCGGCGGCGAGGAGGAAGGGAACGGCGAAGTTCCCTCAAGTTTCAAAGCGTCGAGCGTCAAACCCGGACGCGAGCTGACGGTCCGCTGCTCCCTCATCAACTCCCCGTCAGAGTTCTGGTGCCAGAGTCTGGAGCAGGCGCCGGCTCTGGAGGAGCTGATGGACGAGCTGCAGCGCTTCTACTCCGCCCACACGGTGCCTCTGTGGGCGGGGGCTTCGTGCTGCGTCGCCAAATCGCCTCAGGACGGGCGGTGGCGCCGAGCCGTCGTCTCCCGGCGGGGCCGGGTCGCCACGGCGACGCTGGTGGACTACGGCGGCGCCGTTGAGGTGGAGGAGGAGGAGCGCCTCCAGGGCATCGCTCCGGAGTTCCTCCGGGCGGAGGAGCAAGCGTTCCGGTGCAGCGTGCACCACCAGGGGGCGCCGGCCCGCGGCTGGAGTCAGAAGAAAACCAAGGTGCTGAAGGACTTCGTCACCCGCGCCGCGGGTCACCTGACGTGCCGCGTCGTTTCCCAGGTGACCGTGGAAAACAAAGGTCTGTACCATGTGGTCGACCTCGTCAACGCCCGGAACCAGCAGAGCGCCGCCGACGCGCTCGGCGCCCGCGGCCCGGCGAAACCGCAGACGATGCCGGCGGCGGTGCCGGAAACCTTCGCGTATTCGTCGTTTGACCTGAGTCCCGGGTGCGAGGAGCTGGTGTACGTCACCCACGTCAGCAGCCAGTGGGAGCTGTACTGTCACCTGGACAGGAACACGGACGCCATCAACAGCCTGCAGGAGAGCGTCGCGGCCCAGAGCGGAAGGATGACGCAGGGCGCCGACGGGGGCGCCGCCACCAAGCTGTGCCTGGCCCGGTACCTGGACGGGAACTGGTACCGGGCCTCGGCGCGGCCCACCGCGCTGCCCGTGTACCTGCACGTCTTCTATGTGGACTTCGGCAACACGCAAGTGCTCGAGGAGAGCGCCGTCGTGCGCATCCCCGAGGACTGCGCGGACCTGCTGCACACGCCGGCGCAGGCGGTCCGGTGCCGCCTCCGTGCGGTGCCCCAGACGGAGGTCCGGGCCGACGCCACCGAGTTCCTCAGCCGGGCGGCGCAGGACAAGCCCCTGAGGGCGGCGGTGCGCGGCAGGAACCCGGACGGCTCCTTCGACGTGGAGCTGTTCGACGGGGACGCGAGCGTCAACGACCGGGTGAGAGAGATCCTGCAGAGTCCTGCAGAGACGCCCGGTGCTGCAGAGACGCCCGGTGCTGCACAGACGCCCGGCGACACCGGCGCAAACGGAACGGACCGACGGGGGCGCGACACGTCCCAGGTGGAACGTGGACTCGAGACGAGTCCGTCGGCGCCCAAAGCGAGTCCGAAGATTCCCGGCAGGAGACCAGTCAAACCAAAGAGTGGAGGAGCCTCCCAGGTGGTCAGAGGCACCAGACCTCCGAGGAACCCTCCGAGGAACCCTCCGGTGGAACGACAGCACAAAGTCCCCGCACAGCCCGGACGCGGCCGGAGACCAGAGACCGCCCAGACCGTCTGTCTGCCCCACAAGACGCTGCCGGCGGGCCTCAGGGCCAAGTGCTTCGTCTCGGACGTGCGCTCCGTGGACGACTTCCACCTGCAGCTGTCGGAGGACGAGTCGGCCATCTTGAAGCTGGAGGACGACCTGAACTCCGCCTCCTCCAGGCTCCTCCTGGTCAAAGCCGCGGCGGTGAGAGTGGGCGACCCGGTCGTGGCCGCGTACCGGGACGCCGGCGGCGCCGCCGCCGCGCTGTACCGCGCCGTGGTGACGGCCGCCAGAGGAGGCTCCAGCTTCGACGTCGAGTTCGTGGACTACGGGAACGCGGCGGCCGTGGAGGGGGCGGAGCTGTACTCCATGCCGGCGCGGCTGCGCTCCCTGGCCAGGCTCAGCCTGCCGTGCTCGCTGCGGGGTAAGCACGCGTACGAGGACGCCGCCGCCTTCAGCCGCGCCGTCCTGGACCGAGAGCTCGTGGTGGACTTCGTCGGCCGGCGGGGGACCGGCTGGGAGGTCCGGCTGCAGGTCCTCCGTGAGGACGTCCGGCCCCACGCGGCTCAGAGGGACGACGCTCCCCCCGGTTCAGCTGGAACCACAGAAACCCTGAAAGCCCCCGAGCTGGACGGTCCCACGGGCCCAGACCGGGGGGCCCCTGCCGAGACCCGCGCGCTCCCAGCACCGCAGGAAACGCCCCCGAAGGCCCCCGGCCCCCCCAGGAAAAAACACCCCGCGAAGAAGAGGAGGCTGAAGACCAAGGCGTCGTTCCTGCAGCTGGTGGGCGCGCTGGCGGACGCCTTCACGACTCTCAACATCCAGGCCGAGGACCGGGAGAACGCCACCGTGCTGTCGGTGCGGCGCGCCGGCTGCTTCTACGCCAGGCTCCAGCGGACCGCCTACCTGCTGGCCGCGCTGGAGCGCCACATCAACGACAACATCCTCAGGTGCCAGGCGGCGGCGCCGGAGGAGCTCGCGGCGGACCTCCGGTGTTTGGTGCCGGACCAGCGGAGCGGCTGCTGGCAGCGAGCCGTGGTCCGGCGCGTGGCCCGGGACAGCTGCCGGGTCTTCCTGGTGGACCACGGCGCCGCGCAGGAGGTCCCGCGGCTCTTCGTCCGGCACCAGTGCCCCGACCTGGCCAAGATCCCCGACCTCGCCGTGCTGTGCAGCGCGGACGCGCCGGAGCCCGGCGAGGAACCCTGCGAGGAACCCTGCGAGCTGGCGGCCGGCCACGAGGTGAAGCTGCTGTTCCTGCAGCACCGCGACGCCGAGAACCTTTGGCTGGTGGAGGTCCACGATCAGGACCCGCCGCTCAGCTGGAGCCTCCCGACCTCCCAGGACGTCCAACCAGCTGCCGGGACGCAGGGAGTCCCCGCTGCAGAAGGACCCCCGGCGGACCCCGGTCCCCAGGAACTCGTCCAGGCGCCCGTCAGAACCAACGAGTCGCGCTTCGGCTTCGCCGCCGCCGTCTCGACTCCCTCCAGCTTCTCCGTCGTCCTCGGCGACGAGCCCGTCCAGGAGGCCACGCCCCCCCGGGAGACGTACCGCTGCGTCCTGAGGGGAGTGACGCCGGCCAGCGAGGACGGACGCTGGAGCGAGGAGGCGGCGGCCTTCTTCCAGCAGCGTCTGCTCCAGAGGAAGCTCCTCGTCTTCTTCAGGGAGCTGGAGGCCGACGCCCACTGGAAGGTCGACGTCACCGCCGACGGCGTCCACGTGGCGAGCGAGCTGGTGGCTGCTGGACACGCCCGCTACGTGGACGTCATGCTCGCGCTCAGGTACGCAGACGCAGAAACACGCAACGATCAGTCTTCAACACTTGATGGAAACGTTCCGGTTAAAGTTCCTGGTTCTCCGTCAGGTTCCAGGGTCCGAGCGCCGACAGTGAGGACGAGTGTGGACGGGAGGACGAAGGCTTCGATGGACCAGAGAGCAGCAGTGACGTCCACGAGAGTCCTCACAGCAGAAGGAACCCATGTGAGAACCTTCACCCACCGCTCAGAACCCCAGTTCAGCCCTTTTTTAATGGTCTTTTACCAGTTGGAAGGAACCAAACCTGCTAGTTTTCTTGTCGTAGCTCCTGAAACACGTGTGTTGGTCTCTGACTGTTGTGCGATTGTGTGTTTGTGCGTCAGGCGTCTCCATGTGAAGACCTCCTCTGAACTCAGCAGCAGCTCGACGCTTCGTTTTCCTCCAACGGTAAATTTGGTTTAAAGTTTCTGTCACAACGTTTTTCCTCAATTCGTCTAAAATCCTCAGAGAAAAGTGCTTTTGTTGAATCTCAGCGTTTACGTTTTGTTTTGTTCAGACGGAAACAAAAACAAATGTTTCAGTGCGTTTTCTTATCGACCGACTTGTTGGTTTCTTCTTGTTTTTCTGCCTTTTTTTAATGTCGTCAGAATAAATGTGAAGATTTTGCTGCAGCTAAATTCAGTGTTCAGAGGTTTGTGCTGCAGTACTCATGTTGGACCACATGGTGGAGCTGTAGGACCAGGCTCGTGTTCTGCCAAGCACACGTTGTGAAGGTTTTGTAGAGCAGGTGTTTAATCGTTTAAATATAAAATAAAATAATAAATTAAGTTAAACTAAATATAACATAAAAGTAAAATAATCAATAAATTAAGTTTAAATAAATATAAAATAAAATAA
>JAUESF010000019.1:242633-265430 GCA_032274765.1 Malacoctenus tetranemus | reverse complement strand
TTCAGAGTGTTGTTCAGCATGGGGGTGAGTAGAAAATGAAGGTACATCATTGTTTGGGTGTACTATTCCTTTAATTTTCTGTGAATTTTATGCATGTTTGAGGCATTCGCTGCTGTAAGAAACTGTAAACTCAGCATCACTGCGAAAGTGCGGCGCTTCCGAAAGCTGGTAAAAGTGCCGTGAAGACAAAAAAAAGGAAAAACAACATTTACTTGACAATTGGTTAAAAAAAAAACCATCCGGCATGAGCGGCCATAAGGTTGCTGGGGAAAAGGGAAGGTTGTTGGACTAACAATGCACAAAGAGAGAGATGGGAAAAGTGATTGTAAGTTGGATCATCAAGTGATTTTAGCAAAAGAGCACGATTTGACGGTATATTTAATATCCAGACAGCAGATGTGGAGAGGCTCTTCTCTGCATTCAAAATTAGAATATTTGATTGAAAACACTATCACTCTTCATGTCTGTATGAGAATAAATACAAAAATACTTAATGCATGACGAATTGTTTTGTTTGGGGCAAAGACACCTCTGTGCAACAGACTGAAGGAGAGGCACTTGGATGTCTGTTGAAAGGTGGACCAGACCAGGAGGCCTTGGACTACAAGGAGTGCATGAGGAGGTTCTACAGAATAAAAAAGAAGAGGCTGAAATGTTCTGTGTCTGGTTGTGAGATGTGTGGATAAAGTGTACTTTCAGTTTAAATTTGGCATCTGATTTGTGTATGTATATAGTTTAAACAAATGAATGCATTAACATGATAATACTCATATTCTTACTAGAACTCTTAACTAAAAGTAGGTTGCCTGTAAAAGACAATAAGTCAGTTGAATTTATTACCATGCACGTCATGGCACATGGTCAGGATGTTACCACCTCTGCCTCAATTTGAGCCAGGAAAAACCCTGGTACAGTGTTCAGTGTGTTGTTGTTATTGTTTAAATAATATTTAAAGAGACATTTTGTACATTTTTACTAAAAAATATCTTTACAGTAGCCTTTGTATTTGACCATTACGACTAAAGCCTTGTTTGATGAGCAGACTGACACCTCAGTAGTTCAGCACCAATACATGTATAAGCCTATAGCCTTATCTGATTCATCTGATTTTCAGGGGCAAACATTAAACCCAAGTCAGGAGCATCACTACAGTGCTGTCCCTGCTGAACTCCAAACCTACACAGAGGACACGCTGCACAGAAATTATATGTGTGCAATCAGGTTTGAATTGATTCTAACCGCCCTGTATGAGACTTTGGTCCGTCCATTCATGTGGTTTCCTACTGGAAGCACGACACGAACTCTTATTGCATGATGAGACAATCCTCATATCAAGAAGGACACAGCACAGGTGCAGTTCAAACCTGTTTCTCACTGTCTGACAACAGGAAAAAGCTATTCAGATTTGATGTCGGGTATGGTTTATTTTCATTTGTTAAATGCCTATTATTAATATTTTTGACAATGTTTTTGTTTCTTTCTTGAAAGTCAGAAGTTTACATACACTAAGATTACTATACCTTTATACACTTTGGGAAAGTCCAGTTGATGGCATCATGTCTTTGGAAGCTTCCGAAAGGTTTATTGACAACATTTGAGTAAATTAGCAAAACACCTGTGGATGTGGTTCAAGGGCCATCTGAAACACAAACCTTCTCTGTGAAACATTATGAAGAAGACAAAAGAAATCATCTCTGGATGCAACTTCTAGATGCCCGAAGGTGCCACTTTCTGTTCAAACAATTGTAACAAGTATAAACACCACGGGAATGTGGAGCCATCACACCACTCAGGGAGAAGGGTCCTGTGTTCCAGAGATGAATGTGCTTTATCCTGAAAAGTACATATCAACCCAAGAATAACAGCAAAGACTTGTAAAGATGATGGCTGAATCTGGTCATAGCATGTCGCTATCCACAGTGAAACAAGAACTGTACCGACATGGGCCGAAAGGCCACTCTGCCAGAAAGAGGCATGACTCCTGAAAAAAAAAATAATTGAAAAAAATTTATGTCCAAAACTGAAGAGGCCAGTGTGAATAAGGTGGCTTACAAACTTGTCCCAGTTACACCAGTTCTGTCAGGAGGAATAGGACAAAATTCGTGCAAATGATTGTGAGAAGTTTGTGAAAGGAAGTCCAAGACGTTTGACCCAAGTCAGAGTTTTAAGGCAAAGGTGTCCTTTACCAATGAAATGTACGTGAACTTCTGACCTTCAAAAAAATAAAAATAAACATTGTCTAAAATATTCTCCTTGTCATTATTCTGGTATTTAGCTGACAAAAATAATTTGCCCAATCCTAATTGACCGAAGATAGAATGATTGGAAACTTGGTAAAACGTGTCCTGAACATTGAATTGTTGACTGGTGGCTGCAGTCGAGGGAACTTTCTCATTTTGTTCCTCTGGACTTTAAGACACACTACGGACATGGTTGAGGGCATGTGAGAAGAATGGAGCTAACCATTTTCATATATTTTGGGACTGCCAAATAATAAAGCCTGTCTGGAACGAAGTCCAGAAACATATTGAAAATGTATTTGGCATAAATATTCCATTTAATTTTGCAACAATGTATTTGGGTGACTCATTGCTTAAAACATGTAAAAAATGTGACAGCAAACTTTTGATTATACTATTGGCAGCATGCAAAAAATCTCTGACAAGAAAATGGTTAAAATTGGAACCACCAACAACCGAGGAATGGATCAACATTGTACACGAGATTAATGTTATGGAAAAAATATCCTTTTCCCTCAAGGTTTAAAAAGAGAAGTTTTATAGCATGTGGGCCAAATGGACTGAGTACGTTAAATCTACAAGATCTGATTTCATCTGACTATATTTGTAGTTTATGTGACTTTACGTCATGGTGCCTTATGGTTGAGAATACATAGAAGTGTACTCCTATGCTAGGGGTTTTTTGTGTGTGTGTTTTTGTTTTTATTTATTTATTTTCTTTAATCCTGTTCACGTTAATTCCCGAAAATCCGGTTTACTAAAAACTCGGGAAGGACACATTTTAAAAACTACCCCGAACATGACAAATTCTTGATTTTGTTCACATGTGCATGACCTGTATATGTTGTAATTGAAAAATATGCCTTCCCAAATAAAAGGAAAATTTAAAAAAAAGACACACTACGAAACTCGCCCCCTAAACTCCTAGGATGGTACGATACTGTCGTAAAACCAAACTTTCATCTGTGCGCCGTGTCAGCAGCGCTTTGCAAGTTCACGTCATTGCCCAAACTTCAATGATGCTCCTACACCTGATGAGCACATAAAAAGTTGCAATATCCAGTGACAAAATACAGTATATTCACATAAATACAAGATTACACATGTTCCTGTACTTTGACTTCATTGTTCAATACGCATGCTAATAAACTTAACCAAATGCATGCTCAACTGTTAAGTTATACATTGTACTCCTATTTATAAATGTGAAGCTTTTTGTTGCTGCTTTAGAACAAAAGTGCATGTAGCCCATAACTACTATTTAGCCACATATCCGGCCATGATACAGCTAAATGCTGGCGAAACAGTTGCAGTTTGGTCGTTTGTATATTACACAGACGCCAGTGCGGTTTTACTGTAGTATTGATCACAACAATAAGATCGGTGTTAATCTTTTCTTTAAAGGAAAAAAAAAAAAGAACACACACACACACACACTCACACTTAGCACAAGCCAAGCGACGCATCTAGCCACTGCTGCATTGAGCCACAATAACACAGACGCCTAAGGCAAACCATGCCAAGAGCCCTCTCGACCACAACACTGCTGACACGTGTGGATTTCATTACGAGAGAGCAAACACTATCACACAAAAAACAATGTTGCTAATAGTATTTTATTCACTGATCCAACAGCAACAAAGCTAATTCTGCATCCATTTTGCATCCCGTTCTTTCTCAGTTCTTTCCAGCGAGTGAACGCCAAACCAATGTTGACTCTTCTCTCGTGCTATCGCTTTATCGCTTGCCTTTTCTTGCTCCGACAATGTTTTCTTAGGTTTCTTTGCCGGATCAGCCATTGTGCACAGTGTCCAGTTCTAGCCACAGCTAGGTGTGTTTCTAAACGGTTGTTCATATGTGACCTAAGTTACGTAAGGTGGCGTCCCGGAGGCCAAAGTTGCATAGTGCAGTGGCCGAGACTCGGAACACTGCAGGGTAGTGACGGCTGGAAAAATGTGCTGAAAGGATGTTGGTGTGCCATCAAAACGAGTCAGAAAAGTATATTTTTAAGGTCTAAAAGTTATATAGCAGGTCTTTAAGATCATAAAAAGGTTTGCTGTGTTTTTCTTGTGGTGTGGAAACAACCAAATAGCAAAGTTGTAGCTTGATGCAACCTCGGCTCTACACACAAGTGGCCATCGAGCTATCAGGAATCCTGAAAGTTTTTCCAACTTCTTTGTTCAACCTGTGGCTCTTCTTTCTTGCCATTATCTTATTCTCATGATTTGTAGTTTTGTTGGAAGAAGCAAGCAAACAGCTCACAATTCGTTCTGAACACAAAAGTGTTCAGGCTTTTAGGGGGGGAGCAAACACAGCACAGCACTGCAAAACTCTGACACTGAAATACAAAATTCAGACAGAAATTTCTGGAATGCCCCAAAAAGTTATATTTTCATCCAATGCTGCTGGCCACATGAAAGGGTTTATAACCATAAATCTTGCTCCTCTGTGTTGAGGTCAGACCCTTTACTCATGGTCGCTCAAATTTTCAGTCGCTTGTTTGAATCTTCAATAATTAACTTTTGCTGAACCTGCACTCTTCATTAACGGTTTAACTTTTGCACAAATGCAGCTGGCTGCCAGTGCCAATCAGTCTGTGTGTGAGAGTATAGAAACATCAAACGAATGCCAAATTGTGGAACTCAAGAAGCCTGACAAATTACGCAGCGGCCTTCCTTTATATGAAATCTCTAATGCTCCTCCCAGAGTGTAAATGGCATTGACCTAAGACACCATACTGAACAACACTTTTTATTCCTCTCAATGCTTTGATTTTTTCAGTCCTCAAAGTTAGAGGTGTGAATCTGCATTCTGATCTTTCCCTGAAAAAAGACACGAGGTCTGGTGAAAACGACACCCCACCAGCACCAAGTACAAGTTGGACAGCTTCAAATTTGTAGCAAAAGCAAAAATTGAGAGCTCCAACTAGATCATCCCTTCATCTATTGTCTTCATCTGTCAGCAACAGCAATGTTTTTCCTGGATTAATTTGATGTGGTCCATGTTTAATCATCCAAAAGTTGTCAGAAACCAAAGATATACAAACAAGCATTACATATTTGTTTGTGCGTGTGTGTTTGTCTACAGTACAGACCAAAAGTTTGGACACACCTTTTCATTCCATGAGTTTCCTTTATTTTCATGACTATTGACATTGTAGATTCACACTGAAGGCATCAAAACTATGAATTAACACATGTGGAAATATATACTTGACAAAAAAGTGTGAAACAACTGAAAATATATCTTATATTCCAAGTTCTCCAAAGTAGGCACCTTTTGCTTTGATTACTGCTTTGCACACACTCTGCATTCTCTTGATGAGCTTCAAGAGGTAGTCACCTGAAATGGTTTTCACTTCACAGGTGTGCCCTGTCAGGTTTAATAAGTGGGATTTCTTGCCTTCTAAATGGCAAGAAAAAAGCAGCAAAGTAAAAAAAACGAGTGGCCATCATTACTTTAAGAAATGAAGGTCAGTCAGTCCGAAAAATTGGGAAAACTTTGAAAGTGTCAACTGCAGTCGCAAAAACCATCAAGCGCTAAAAAGAAACTGGCTCACATGATGACCACCCCAGGAAAGGAAGACCAAGAGTCACCTCTGCTGTGGAGGATAAGTTCATCCGAGTCACCAGCCTCAGAAATCGCAGGTTAACAGCAGCTCAGATTGGAGACCAGGTCAATACCATGCAGAGTTCTAGCAGCAGACACATCTCTAGAACAAATGTTTAGAGGTAACTGTGTGAATCATGCCTTCATGGTAGAATAACTGCTAGGAAACCACTGCAAAAGGACAGTCAACAAGCAGAAGAGACTTGTTTGGGCTAAAGAACACAAGGAATGGACGTGGGACCAGTTGAAATCTATGCTTTGGTCTGATGAGTCCAAATTTGAGATCTTTGGTTCCAACAACTGTGTCTGTGCGACGCAGAAAAGGTGAACGGATGGACTCTACATGCCTAGTTCCCACTGTGAAGCATGGAGGATGAGGTGTGATGGTGACACTGTTGGGGACTTATTCAAAATTGAAGGCATAGTGAACCAGCATGGCTACCACAGCATATTGCAGCAGCATGCTATTCCATCCGGTTTGCGTTTAGTTGGACCATCATTTATTTTTCAACAGGACAATGACCCCAAACACACCTCCAGGCTGTGTAAGGGACATCTAACCAAGGAGAGTGATGGGGTGCTGCAGCAGATGGCCTGGCCTCCACAGTCACCGGACCTGAACCCAATCAAGATGGTTTGGGGTGAACTGGACCGCAGAGTGAAGGCAAAAGGGCCAAAACTTTTTCAAGACTGTGTGAAGACCATTTCAGGTGACTACCTCTTGAAGCTCATCAAGAGAATGACAAGAGTGTGGGAAGCAGTAATCAAAGCAAAAGATGGCTACTTTGAAGAACCTAGAATATAAGACATATTTTCACTTGTTTCACACATTTGTTTTTGTTAATTGCATATTTCCACATGTGTTTATTCATAGTTTGATGCTTTCAGTGTGAATCCACAATTTTCACAGTCATGAAAAGAAAGAAAACTCTGAATGTCTCCAAAATTTTGGTCAGTACTGTATGTCTATGTGTCTCTGTGTCTATGTCTGTATGTGTGTGATGAAGTTGAAACATGTCTGACAGTTGCAAAGAAAGAAACAGTAAGACATACCTGATGCCATTTTACATCCATGGTTGGTCGAATTGATCCAAACAGTATCCATGTCACATCAACATGCAAGGGGGGTTCACAAATATATGAGGTGAACAATTTTCAAATTATAGGTTGACTACACTAACTAAGGCAAGAAATTTAATCCTAAAAAAATACTTTTAATTGTAATTTATCGACCTTGAAAATCTGACACGGGTCAATTTGACCCGAAGGATAACAGGAGGGTTAAATTAAAATGAATAACGGTGTTTGAGAAAAAGAGCTTGATGAATTTCTGTCATTGTGGACTTGCATACGAAGACAAAGACAGTCAAAATGTCTATAATAGGGCCACTTTAAAGACCCCTTTTCATTAATTTTTGAGCCACCTACAGGCGGTTTCATCAACTGGTGATGTCACATTGGGTTGTGACATAACAAACCCAGGTCAGGCTACTTGCTCCTGTCCAGCAATGCTCTATTTTAGGACAAGGTCCTTATAAAGAGTTAACAACACTACAGCTGTGTTCAAAATTACATTCATATTTTAATGTGAATGAGACTGATTTATAAAAAACAAGACACACCCATCTCGTTCTGGGGTTAGGTATCCCTAACCCTGCAGACACGCCACACTGCTGTGTGAGACCAGAGGCAGCTTTATCCACTTTTGTCCATTCTCCTTTTTTCACTCACCCCCTAAATCCAAAAGTAATCATTCCAGCTCACGCACCATCACACACCACATGTTAAAATAAAGCTCATATCTTACACTTTGGAGAAAAGAGCATTACACGATATACTATGTGCCCATTCAAACCCTCATGCTATTTATAGTGGAAGGAAGGCTCGGTGGTGGTGGTGTGTTGTCAGTGGCCCAAGCAAGCATACAAGGAAGCAGGAGGGGGGGGGTCACATCAAAGTGGCCCAACAAGCATCTTCAAGCAGCTGTGGTGTAGCCAGTGAGCTGGGCATGAGCACTGTGCCGTGTAATGTTACGTTTCATAAGTCTGCAAACGACAATCACACACAGCCCCCTTTTGTTGCCCAGTTTTCAGCATCTTGGATCACTGAATCACCATTGGGTTCATTTCCTATCTCACACAGGCGATTACATAACCTCTTTGCTAATGATTACGATAAAAAGAATGAGAAAAACACCTTATGTTTAAACATGTGGAAAGTTCCATTGCTCAGACTTCTGTTATCTACTATATGTCAGCACACGCAAATTGAATGAGCAAATTTACTTCCAACACAAACTTTGTTAACAGGACAAATATTTACCCCATTCAGTGTTCTCATCAAAACTACTTGATTTGCTCAATGAAATTTCAAAGAAGCACATTCATATATTTTATGTCCTGCCAAAAAAATTGTCTGCTTGAATCTTATTGTGTCAGTTGAAGCGGTGCCATTTCATATTATTGTTTGGGAAAAATGTGTGTCCGGCAATTTTCAGGAGTATGTGATGGTTTATGTGTCAAAATAAATACTCGATCACTCTGTCATTTGCTCTCGATTTCCCAACCTGAAATAGAGATTACTTTGGACAAAAGCATCTGCTAATTGAAACTGTAGAACTGTAGGATAGTTTGAGTGCGGGGCAACGAGGGATGCAATCACACTTTAATTTTTTTTTCTTCATTCATTAAAAGAAACAATTCCTTTTGTGACTGATTTCCCACCTCAAGTTTTGAGCTCAGGGCTGTGCTCCTTGTGAGATGGTCCACTGGTTGGACCATCTTCTGTGTATTTAATTTGTGATGGATGAACTCTGGAACACTCCAAGCAAATTTACAAGCTGGATCATTGCATGTGGTTTTCATTAACTTTGATCTGTCTATTTATTCTAGGGGTGTAACGGTCAACGGTATTACGGCAAACCGGTGAAATCTTACGTGATAACAATTACCGTTTATGTTTAACTTAATCTCAATATCGTGGTTGATTAAAGGAATATGTAACAACACCCTCATTCAAGTATCGCGAGCAACTCACGACTGTGTTTTGAGTGAATACGTAGCTTGTAACAGGCAAGTGTGGCAGAAAGTGCTGACAGCTTGCAAGAGATTTACCAGCCCACTAAAAGGATAAAATCTGAGGTCTGGGCTTTTTTTTTTCTTTTTAAGAAAGCAGAGGTACAACTAGTGGAGGACAATTATCCTGTCTGTAGAGCAGCAAGAAAAAAGTTGCTGTGAAAGGCAGCAACACTTCAAATCTACTGGCCATCTCTGTAAGCATCAGCCACAGCTGTACAATCAATGAAAATAGGCAAACTTCAGTTCAAACACATCCTGTGAGTGACATCGCCTTTAGGAGAAGATTGTGTGACCTAGTGATAACTTGTCAATGATGGAGACCAAATTTTTGAGCCGTATCTATGCTCCTAAAATGCAACAACATTTTTCATTTTAGTTTTGAGACACTTAGGAGCTACTAGTTGTGCTAGCAGCTGTGTTGCTGTGTCTCCAAATGAAACAGAGCTGAAGGCAGTCAGTCTGCTGTCGGCTCTGTGTGCAGCATTGCTGCTGTGCTGCGGAGCAGACACAATGCAAGGCGATGTAAAATAATGTGAGCATGTTCATTACCGTGAGGAAGAACATACAGTGATATTTATTTTATTGCACCAGGCAAATAAGCGTTGTTCCTGTAGATTATTCTGTTCATTTAAAAATATATATCTTTCTGTGGCAGTTGCTTGCCCTTTTAATGTGAAAGTTGTGTTTTGATAAGATTTTGCCTAATGTTTATGTACAGCAAGAGAATCATACATTATTTCAATGTATGTGTTTTTTGGAGATTTGTACAGCAATTAGGAAAACCGCAAAAATATCGTGAACCATGAAAATTGGGTCACTATAATCGAGATATGGAGGAACAGTGCTCTAGACGACCCAATAGCAAAGGGAGCATAGACGGACATGTTTCGCTCCCCAGTTTGAACAGAGCAGTATTCTTCAGGTGACAAACAGCAATGTCAGAAAGTCACAATTAAATTGGTGCTGTTGCCAAGGACACGTTATTACCTTGCTGAAGGTGATTTTCAGAATGTCCCACTGAAGTGTGACAGCCTTCAGTAAAGTCATTTGCATGTTGGGCTGCAGGCAGCTGGCTGGCCGACGCATTTTTCTGCCAGAAGTGCTTCTTTCATTCAGGCTTTATATTGTATTTAATTGTTATGATACCGTTTAGAAGTTACTGACGTATTGATGGTTTCTTATTGAAGGTTCAATAGCCAGTTGTGTGTCTATAAACAATGGGACAGAGGGCTGTTTTTCTGCTGCCATGAACAATTCAGTCAATAACATTCATAAAAGAGAGTTGTCTGTTTCACCTAAAAACATTCTATCCTTAAAGCGTCATGAACTGTGTCTTTATAATACCAGTCAAATGCTGTGATGTGGACTTTAGACAAGGTTTTTGTTAGTCTATAGCACAATTGCTTTCTGTGGCCCCAAAATCGCAATGCTCCTGGGACAGGCTGAACCATCTCTCAATCCTCAACCAACATCCCAAATTTCACTCAGGTGAGCACAAGTGCATTTGCTGATATGACGTCAAGAGTGCGGGGTGGGCAAATGGGCGACAACTGCACAGGTGTCACATACTAAGTAAGGCTGGAAGATCTGGAAAGAACGATCACGTTCTGTCAATGCATTTACTTCAACTTGCAAATGCAAGTGGAGCAGGAAGGTTGACTGAATGGTAGTCATCTGTGAGTGTCTTGAAAAGTGCGATACCAATAAAATTTATTACTATTGTCAAGCACATTTCCAACATGTTTGAAGGAATAAACATGCTTACCGCTGATCACTGGGACATGGATTTTTCGACTTGAAAGAGTGACAGAAGTAACACTCACACAAGGTGAGAAATCTGACTGACTGATGTTCCCAGCTCAGTGGAGCAAAGCCAGTAGTTTAATTTCCTATAGTTGCTTGCACATACACAAAATGTGAGTGAGAACGCCCGCCCCCCCATACATTTTTGCGGATAAATAATTTGGTATGATGGAGCAAATCTATGTTTCGAAGGTTCAACGGTAAGATTTCCATTGACTGAAGCATACGACATGAATGTTGCTTTTCAGGCATGTGGTTGGAGCCCGTGTGAAGCACCACAAACAGGAACCATCAAGCCCTTTGCTGCTCTACTGTTATGTAAACCTCTTTTCTTCCATTCTCTTCGTTTTATTTGTGCTGTCTTCATGTTACACCAAAGAATTCATCTAATTATAGCCACTCTACATGACTGGTGTTTTACTGTAATAATAGTAGAAAAGGTAAAGAACAAAAGCAAGAATAAGTAAATAAGATGGCAGCCCAAATGACTGCATCCAGCACAAATGGTAGAGAAAATGAGCCAGTGTGTTTGTAAACAACATTAATTTCTGTCTGAATCTAAACAAGCAAAGCTTCAACAAGTCCACTGAAGAAAAAACTCTGCCTCTTCTCAGCATTTTTGCTTCACACACTGCCACACACCACCCAATGGAATACAGTTGTTTGTTCCTCCTCCAAAATGGAAGAGGAACAAACAACATCAGCTGGTGTCACAAACGCCCACTCAAAGTCTTGCTGCAGGCACATCGAAGCATAGTCAGCAAAGCTTGATGGGGCTTTTTGTCAAACATCTTCACTTTCAATAGGCAGCTGCTCCAACACACAGCTCCACTTGCTCATCCGACTCTTCACAGAAAGATGAGCATCATGTTGAAAATCCAAAGTTTGAGCTTCCAAAGCTGGTGATGAACGGACGGAGGTGCTGTGGGAGGAGCACAGATAGAGCAGGGAGACGCAGGAGTGCACAGAACTTATCTGAGAGCAATTGTGCTGCAGTCAGAGGGGAACAGGTGTGTGGACAGTGCGTGACAATTTTACATACACCATCTGAACGCGTCCAAGATACCTCAATAAACAGCATACAACAGCCAAAGAGGTGGCTGAATATGTTGCCAACATCTTCTACTCATTTCCTCAGTGAGTAAGACAAAATACATTGGTTGAACAAATGAAGAAAACAACAAATGTTTGTATGTCATCCAATATGGCTGCTGACTGCTGATGTCACAATATTCAAATGAGGTTGGTAAATTTACTTATGGTTCCTCCCTTAACCCTCAGTCTTAACCCTCAGTCTCAAAAGTGCGCACTCCCGCAACAACCAAGTGCTGCCCCAATTTTCACGTCTCTCAAACTTGCAAAGGGCTATCCAGAATGCATTGCGGTTTTAAAGAAAATCAACATGGCATGCAAAGCGCAATGCGAGCCAGTTAGAAATGTAGCCTTTTCTTTGTTAATGGAGATATAAAAAATTACGAAAAATGTTTTGTTGTCTTAGTTTAGGCCCATGTCATGGATTAGTTACCTCGCTGTTGCTCGGCAATTTGCTCCACTGACAGCTTTCCCCTTGCTGCCATGGTGAATGGGGTTTGTTGTTTATTGCTGGCTGAGGTCGCGAGCCAGTTAACGCAGCAGCAGGCTCAGATTGGCTAATGTTTTGACTCACTCCACCGAAGGCCAAATGCAGTTTTTGTTGCACTATTCGGCCGAATATATTCAGTGGCCGAAAATTTGGTGCACCCCATGTTTTATTCCTTTTTAAAACAGTTATGATCTGAAATTACACATCATCATCGATCTAAACTAATGTATCATTTTCAGTTGGTGTACTTGATATCTAATTTGAACATTTTAATTTCACTTGCTCTCTTTCAACTGTCATGAACTGCCCATTGTGAGCTTGAGCCACCAACGGGTCTGGTATTTACTTCAGTTGCAGCATTCAAATATTAATGTTTTCTGTGGTATTTAAATAATATTCAAATCACAACATTTGCTTGAACAGCCTTCGGGATAACACCAGGATGATCATCAGGTTTTTTTGTCTGCACAGGAGATTAAAGTGATCCAAAAAAAAAGTTTTAAAATCTCAAGGTAAACTTTTGGTGACGTTGATTCTTTGACAAACCTTTTAATTCACGAATAATAACATGACCACAGTATTGTGGCCCTGATGGCTAAAACCCTGGTACAAAAATTTTGATATTGTACTTTTCAATTTTCTATTGTAAGCTGTTGTATGCTTGTAAGATTTCTTTTTCCCATTTTTGGGCTTAGCGACCACTTAGGGATTGGGAGAGGAAATTCTCCTTGAGAAAAAGTTAAGTCATCCCGTGTGTCTCGAGTCTTTCTCTAATTGTGTGCTCAGTCAAGCTCCAGGTACAGAAAGCATGTAAGAGAACAAGAACAAATAAAAGGCAACACATAATTGTGCTCACAGATGAAGGGGGAAGCCACAGTATAGATGGCCCATACCCTTCACTCCATTTCCCTGAGCCTTGTCCTCCATTATACTCCCAAGTACCATTGCTTCTCAGCACTAAACAGAGTTAAATGGCACAGCCCTCTGCAACAATGCTCCCCCAGTGCCAGGGAAACACTGCATCCTATTGGAGCAACTTCAGGGCTCCTGCACCAATAGCAATGTGCGGCTGAGGCAGGCATCACACCGACTTGTTTTTAACCCCGTTCTGCAAGACAGTGTTCTGCACAAAGCACAGCAGCTGAAAGTGGGAAGGTTCACGACATGCTGCTGTAACACATGACAAGACAGGCAGACAGTCAATGTATGTCGGAAAACGGTGACAAATATTCACATCGTTCACTCATCCTCTCCATACTCTATACATTTATTAGCAGAAGTATGACATATATTTCATTTTGTGGGAAAAAGGGAAACAAGTTAAATGGCCATGAATTGTTAAAGGAAAGAATACCAGCAATGTAACTTGTTCCTCATGTCATCTTCTATGTTCAATGTAAACATCAAGCTGCTTTTCTATTCTTTTCTTTCCTTCTGTCCACCAACCCAACTGGAGAAGGCAGCATCCCTCCTCCTCTCAATCTGCTCCTGCTGGAGGGTTCCTCTTGTTTAATGGGAGGTTTTCCTCTCCACTGTTGCAAGTTTTTTTTTTCCACCCCCAGCCAGAGCGACTGATATCGCTCTGCCCCAAACTATAAGGATGTTATTTCAACTGCAGTTGCAGCGTTGTGCCACTTTGGGAGCGCTATATCAACAGCGGTGCACCAGAAAGAGCTGAAGCAACTACAGAAAAAGGAAAACCAAATGGTGCTTGGGTTTTTTCCATAGACTGCAAAAATGTTGTTTCCCCACGAGTTGGTGCCATGAGCGTCCTGATTTTCCCCGGCTGTTCAAACAGATGAATATTGTTTTGTTTTTTTGAATCCAAGCATGTCATGTCATTAAAAAAAATCCTCTGTATCAGAGTAACGTTTATGTTTTTTAGCGTTGCAGATATGGCTGGGAAAATAAACCACTACTTTAAAAGACGACCTCGTGAGGGGGAGAGTCAAGAATCCAGGTGAAACAGTGCAGACAAATTAGCATAACAGGCAGTTAAAAGGTAAAATAATTCATGGTTGTGACAAGAGGTGAAAATTGTGCCAGGTCTGAACGTAGTTCGCAGGCAGGGACTGGCGAGGGCCAGAATGCTTGACAGGATGAGTCGGCGAGGCAAGGGTACGCTAGCCCGTATCCAAGTCATTAAGAGCATAACAATGCAAAGCCAACATGTACATGATTTAAACGTTTTCAAACATTATTTTTTAAACATTATTTTTTACAGTTTTTTTAAAAGAAAAATTTGGTTCTGTTTTTTTAAGGAGGATACTGCAGCATGCTAATTACTGTCTGTTTGGCCCCAAGGTCAGTGGCAACCCCAAATATGCGAGCAGCCATATTATTGATGATATGGTGGAGGTCAATGGCCAGATTTTCGCCAGCTGGTGGTGGAGATGTCAGAATCCCCCGAGCGAGGATTAATGGTCGACGGGACCACTGACATCTTTGTCACAAAACAACTGGGTCTAGTTGTGAGGTAACATTACTTTGTACAACTAAATAAAATTGTGTATTAAAAATTACTTCGACCAAACACATTGTTTGGAAATGTTGAACTTTTTAGGACCTAATGATGTGTGAGTGACTGCAGTCAAAAAGATGCTGCTGCATTTGGGTGCAATGTCTGCTCGGGACGCTGCAACTCTGTATGGCACCATCCTGCGAATCATCTGAGATGACAAAATGCTGCCAACAGACAAGCTCGCCTCCTTTGCAAGAAATGATGGAGCTGCAGTAATGATAGGTAAGTTTCATTTTTTTTAATTTACCTTTGAGTTAACATGTACTAAGATTGACAGAATGACTGAATCTTTTGTATTATTATTTTTTTATCTTCCGGCCACTTTTGGTCTTTCACAAACCTCAGGTCCTTTTTAATGTCTTAGACTCACTAGTGAATACTTGTGATGCTGTTGCTGTTAAACCTCTTCCTCTGTGCGAGGATTATTTACACTTCTTTGTGAATAAAATTTCTACCCATAGAGCCCCACTGCATCAGTCTAGCCAGGATCCCGCAGTTCCTCCAGCAAGCTCAGCTGCCTTTCACCAGTTTGAGCCTGTTTCACTTGCTATTCTCACTGAGGTTGTCGAGCACTTTCGTCTCGCTAACTGTCCATCTGACAGCATTCCATCTCATTTGTTTAAAAAAGCTTTCAGCTCAGTTGAGACTTTTATAATGTTTTTCATAAACCTGTGTCTCAGCTCTGGGTGCGTCCCATCTTCCCTCAAACATGCCACGGTACAGCCTCTTTTGAAAAAGAAGAACTTGGATCCCTTGGTTTTATCTCATTTTAGGCCAATTTCAAAACTTCTGTTTATTTCTAAGGTCTTAGAGAAAGTTGTTCTTAACCAACTCCAGGAATTTTTAAAACAATCCAATGTTGGCGACTTGTTTCAGTCTGGTTTTAAGCCTTTTCACAGCACTGAAATTGCTCATTTTTAATTAGCTCTTTTTTAATATTGATTCTGGAAATTGTGCCTTTATAATTTTCCTGGTCCTTACTGCAGCGGTTGACACAGTCGACCACAGCCTCCTCCTGTCATGCCTCGAGCACGGCATTAAAGGGATAGTACACCCAAACAATGATGTGCCTTCATTTTCTACTCACCCCCATGCTGAACAACACTCTGAGGCACTTTTTTGATATCTCAAACGCAGCTGAAGATCTTTGAGGTTTCTTGTTATCTGCCAACATTCAAATAATGGAGGTCCCTAGCGCCCGAGCCAAAAACGTCCATAAAAGTCCAAAAAAACTTCCCAATATTCTTCCATACTGCTCGTCCAATGTAATCAAAGTGTCCTGAGTGAGTACCGTCCATAATTTACTCAGAGTAAATTATTTACATTTAGTAAATTAGTATCATCTATAATTTACTCAAATACGCTTGTATTTGAGATATCAAAAAAGTGCTTCAGAGTGTTGTTTAGCATGGGGGTGAGTAGAAAATGAAGGCACATCATTGTTTGGGTGTACTATCCCTTTAAGGGCACTGCTCTGAACTGGTTTAGATCGTATTTGGCTGACAGATCCTTCTGTTTGTAGCTGGGGCAGCTTTCTTTTTCTGTGGCCCCTCTGACCTGTGGGGTCCCCCAGGGGCCTGTTTTGGGCCCTCTGCTGTTCTCCTTTTATATGCTACCCCTGGGGTCAATATTTAGGAACCGTAATATTGCCTGCAATGTGCAGGTGTACTTGCCTTTAAAAGTCCATTTCCAGGATTCTCTTCATGCTCTTTTAACTGCACGAAATATAGTAAAAGATGGATGGACTTAAATTTTTAAAGGTTAAATGAAAATAAAACTGGAATTGTTGTTTTTGGCCGCCCTGATAAAGTCCAGGTCCTCGCCAGCTCCCTTGGCCCTCTAGCGCCCTACATCCGGTCCCAAGCGAGGAATATGGGTGTGATTGTTGATGGGGCGTTTAAATTGGCTAAACAGGTCAGCTCTGTGGTCAAAGCCAGCTTTTTTCAGCTTCGGCTCCAGGCCAAAGTCAAACCATATTTTAAAAGGGCTGATCTGGAAAGAGTTGTCTATGCATTTGTTACGTCACGTTTGGACTACTGTAACTCCCTGTACATCGGTATTGGCCAAGCAGAACTGAACAGTCTGCAGCTGGTGGGGAAAGCAGCAACTCGTCTCTTAACTGGAGCAAAGGAATGCAAGCACATTACACCGGTGCTTTCCTCTCTTCACTGGCTTCCAGTTAGGTTCAGAATTGATTTTAAGATTCTTTAATTTGTTTCACAAGTCTTTGAATGGACTGGCCCCGGAATATGTAGCTGACCTTGTGAAGGTGCACCAGCCCCCGAGAGTCCTTAGGTCAGCTGACCAGTTGGTCCTGGACGTCCCTCGATCCGTCATGAAAACCAAAGGAGATCGAGCTTTTGCAGTTGTGGCTCCCATGCTGTGGAACGCATTGCCTCTCTCTGTGAGGTCAGCCAACAGCCTTCCGATTTTTAAACACGCCTTAAGACCCACTTTTTCACCCTGGCCTTCAGCTGAGTAGCGTCGCTGCTTTTTTTTTCAATTTTAATATTCTTTAATCAGTTTATTTCTACTGTTTTTATTGTGTTGCTTTAATTTTTATTCTGTAAAGCACTGACCTTTTAATATGTGCTATTTAAATAAAGCTGACATTGACATTTCAAAAGAGAAAACTTTTTTTCTCTCAGGTGGCGCAGGAGGTATGAGATCAATACCATAGTCCTTGGGTTTCCTGTAAATTTAAATCTTACGAGCTGAGCTGTTGTGTTTTATCTCAGGTCACAGTGCTGAAATTATCACTGGCACAGCTGACAGAGAGCAACATGTTCAAAAACCGCTGGCAGCCACGGCTCCAGTCTGATGCTGGTCTGAAGCCTCTGCAGGAAGAGGTCCCTGCATATTTCCAAGATGACGTGCAGGAGAGCATCACTAACACTGTATGTATTAGGGATGGGCATTTCAAGTAAAAGCGCTATTTGATATTCGCTGGTAACTATTCAACAAATCTTTGAAAATCAAGGTGCTGGTAAAACACGGGAAAACACAGCTGTTTTGATTGCTTCGTTAAAGAAACAATCACATGAACTTCTCGATTTTTTTCAATGTTGACTATTCGAATATCCAATAATCATTGCACATCCCTTATATGCATTAAGAATGTATTTGAGCAATGTAGACAGGAGGACTGTTTAATGTTTTCTTTTAATCTTCTACAGGTGATGGTGCCATTCCTGACTGCATTGACTGAGAACATCGACAATAGATTCCCAAACACCGGGAGTTTGTCTTCAGTGTGTTCTCTCCCATACAAATTTTGGTACACTCTAGTGCAGAGAATGGAGATGCTGAGATGAGGACACTGGCTGATTAGTTTCCAATACGTAGGGAGTCTGACCTGTTGTCTGAGTGGAGCCCCTACAGACAGAGTGGGAGTCCTGATCTAAAGGCACTACATATTAGGTTACGTTAACTTTATCACTACCACAACAGTCTGGTTTTACTGAATAATCTCATCTTGTTTTCACACAGCTTTTATTCAGACCAAATCCCTGGAAGAGGTGCTTCTGTGGCTTGTATCGGCAGAATCCACTGAGCTGTATCCCACCCTGAGCCTTGCAGATGCTATCACCCTCACAGCCCCTGTCCAGACTGCGGATGTGGCGAGGCTCTTCTCGGCACTCAAAGTTGTAATATATTTTTGAAAACACTATCTCTCTTCGTGTCTGTATCAGAATAAATGCAAAAATACTTCATGCATGAATTGTTTGTTTAAGGTGAAGACATCTTTGTGCAACAGACTGAAGGAGAGGCGCTCGGATGTCTGTTGTAAGGTGGCCATTGATGAACCAGACCAGGAGGCCTTGGACTACCAGGAGTGCATGAGGAGGTTCTATAGGATGAAAAATAGAAGGCTAAAATGTTCTCTGTGTGGTTGCAAGATGTGTGGATAAATCCCCCCACAACTTCCCACACTTTCAATTTAAAGTTGTTGCCTTTACTTTTGTATGAATATTGTTTTAATAAAAGAATGCTTTAACATAATTGTCATATTCTTATTAGAATGCTGAAGTAAAAAATGTGTTGCCACCTCTAACTATCTGAGCCAGGAAATCTGAGCCCTGGCTGCCAAGTGCTTGCTCTTGTGGATTTGTTGGGTTACTCCTTTACGATTGAATGTAAAGAGCGACCAGATGACTTTGTTGTAAAATGCTGTGGGATTGAATTCAAGGTGCAGTGTAGCAAACTTCTTTAGCATTGTGAGTCTTCCTGCCACCATCCACATCAGCAGCACTTTACTGTTTATTCTTGGGTCACACATGAAGTCTTATAAATCATGCCATGAAACTTCCCTTTCCATAGGTATTTCTCAAACAAATATTCTTTGGCCCTCCTCTTTCTGCTCTGACACTACTGAGACACAATCCTGTCTGCTAGTTTTAGATGTGGGCCAGTATCCTGCGCCACACCCCAAGACAATCTACAAGTTCTGCATATGTCGTGACTTATTAAAACATAATGCCATCTTGTTCCTTTATGCTTTCAAGGGCACTTCCTGCAGTGCTGAGTTTCTTGGTCTGTAGTCATCCCACAGTGAGTGAGACAGATTTTATTTCCTTCAAACAAAACTCAAGGCCATACTAAGGGTGCGTTTCAATCTATCTATCGCCCTTAACACTTGGTTTTGAGGGTTGAGATTGAGGGTTAAGGGAGGGAAATGGAATTGGGCCGAAACTTGCATGTCTGCATTTTCCTCCCATTTTTAAATTTTAGGAGGTCTGAATTAGGAAAGCGGAGTCTACAACCTGTGCATGTACATGTACAAAGTCACATACCTCTCAACACATGCACATGCATACCTGCCCCCCCACATACACACACACGCGCGCACACACGGTCGCTCTTACTGACAGCCCTCTGAGCAATTGTAAGTGGGAACTGAAGCTGCAAAATCAACAAACACGGGAGAAAGCTAAAACGCAACATACATGTAGTCCCCCCACCCCCCGGGGTTGCAGGTGGAGTTACATTCAGTATGAGGACCCACCACTGTGTGTGCAGTTCCTTTGTCCCAAATACTCACTGCATTTCTTACCGAGCAGTGCTCATGTCTTTGTCCCTGCCAGTGAGCAGTATTTGTTCAAGATAGCACAAAGGGCCCGGTCAGGAGGAAAGCCCAGAGGGCTCTGTTTCCCAATGGTTCTGAGCAGCAGCTTTACAAGTTACAACCCATAAAGGTTATTAAAAGATATGAGACATATTTCAGTTGCAACCAATGAAAACAACACTCTGCATATAGAAACCTAATTTCCAAACAGACCTCCAGAAAAAACTCAACAACTTAGCTCTGGCTTCGCACGCCCCAACAGTGCTAATCTTTGTACGCATAGAGTAAAGTCAGCAAGAGGGTGAAAGTGCAGTGATGCCCTGATTCTTTTTGGAAGGGAAGTTACATTAATTCCCTTAATAAATTGGAAAAGGTAGTACCACTGTCTTAATAATTGGATACAATGTAACACTGAAGTTTAACATAGATAATTTAAGAAATAGCAACTGAGCTCTTCAGTTTGTAACCAGTGGCTTTATTGCTGTTATGCTAAAATCTTTGTTTGCCATGATTGCCTAGGGAGACAGCTGCCAGGTGGCAGCACCTGATTCCTGTATGCACCACCTTTGTGAATTGACCAGTGAAAGCCTTCCCACAATGTCCCTTACTGCAACAATTTCAAATTGAAAAATGTGCAGTGTTGGTACCATGTTTGTTTGCCTTTTTCAGTGGAGCCTGCACTTGAAGTTTGGTAGTTATGCAAGTTTGTGTATTTCTGCATAAACCAAGTTCACTACTAGTTTTTGAGAACATGAAGGGTGCCTTAGGCAACATTTCACACTTCCCAGTAGAACTATGCAATTACCATATTTACCGCACTATAAGGCACACCGAAAAGCCTGAAATTTTCTCAAAAAGTGACCATATGCCTTATGAGGCAGTGCGCCTTGTGTGTGCACTGAGTTCCGAAGATTGGACTGGACTGACTGTCGGATCAATTCCTGCTGACACAGGGATGTAATACGTACATAACATAAGCTGGCAGTCAGAGAACAGTACATAGCATGCAGTTTACCTCCACCACGCTCTAGTAGGTATACTACTTGTATGCTGCAAAACAACAGTTGTTTGTCCAAGGACCCCCAAAAGTGGCACAAGGAAAGAGACACGCTTACAAGGCACAACTCAAACTACGGTGAACCCTCACTATAACACGGCTCAACTTTTGTTTGTGGATTTTTTTGTGCGTTTTTTTTAAAGTTTGTTTTTGTTTTTTTACTGCACCTGAATGCGCATCTTGTTCTGCATCCCGACTGGCTATGGGACTGTACACCAATATTAATCAATCTCCTCTGTCCCTCGTCTCTGTCCAGTACAGAATGCGTTCGGCTCAGCAAATTAACGTGTTTGCTAAGTTTCTCCACAACAAAACCCACAATGTGGATGAAAAGTTCTGCACAGACAAAGGCAACTGCAGACGGGCCCAAAAGGCAGCGGAAGACGCCAACTATCACAAAGTTCAACTTCTGGACATGCTAAAGGAAGACAGAAGTTACATGGTTGTGCCGCGACACAGGCTGTTACAGAACACAATACTGTATAATAACTGTAAACAACAAAGATGACTACACTGCAGATTTTGCCTATCGCAGGCTCCTTTTGGAACGTAGCCCCCACAATAAAACGAGGGTTCAGTTACAAAGTTGTTCATGGGAACAGAGCAGCTCAGAATGAAGTTGCGAGCAGCATAGGAGCGATAGCTGACAGAAAGCGAACACATCTTTACTGAGACAGGGAGGCAGTGCTGGCGACTGACGCCATCATATATGAATGGACTGTGGATGCCAGGCTCAGGTATGTTGTCAGAGCTTTCGTGAAAGCCGGCATCACTGCTGACCAGCCACCTGGCAGCAAGACTGACTCGGACAATGATGAAGGGGAATCAGGCATGTTTGATGGTGAAATTGCCCAGCTGTTCAATTCCAACATGGAAGATGAGATCTATGATTGATCTGTGGCAGAAAAATGATTAAAAAATGATATTGTGTTGTTAAATTGATGAACAAAGTTCAACTAAACTCACCGTTTTGCTTTCATTACTGTTTTTTAGTATACCGTGTGTTTCAGCACTCGCCTTATAATCCGGCGCATCCTGTATACGTGTAAACATTTAATTGGTTTTAAACCCCCTAATTGATGCTGCGCCTTGTAACCCTTATGTGCCTTATGGTGTGGAAAATTTGGTATTTGCATCTGAAAAGTACAGGGGAGTCCTGACACCATGATATTCAGAGCGCAGGAACAAACATCCCAGCGGAAACAAAACTTCTTGATTTGCAATAAAACTCAATCTGAAAACAGGAACTATCATAGATGTAACATTGTGAAGTTAGTATTGTATTTTGGTTGAAAGAACACATGAATTTAGCACAACTGTATTCCTTAGACAACAATATGTGCAGTGTGTTTACAGCAGCCTGTTTCAGAGGGTGGTTGCCTTTTATTTGCTAAGGAGCTACTGCTAGCACAGCCCACCTCTGCTCCTCAGTGTGTCAGTGCCATTATGGCTTCATGTAAGAAGACAAAAATGACAGCAGGAGCAGCCAACACCGTAACATATGTCTGGGAATTAATAGACAGGACAATCCTGAACACAACCACACTAACTCGTGCTGTTTAACAGGTAACAATGAAGGTCACCGAATTGCAGATAAAAATTTCTTTTTAACTTCTATGTAAAGTGCCTTTGTGAATGTAGACGCAGGAAACCTATGTGGGCCTCCAATATATTTAGAAAATAATAAAATAAAATAAATGAAACAATAAAATAATCCATTGTATCCAGAGCCCATGCAAAGATATATGTGAAATGTAACCACTTAAGTGTGTGTGTGTGTGTGTGTGTGTGTGTGTGTGTGTGTGTGTGTGTGTGTGTGTGTGTGTGTGTGTGTGTACAAAAA
>JAUESF010000019.1:127616-138260 GCA_032274765.1 Malacoctenus tetranemus | reverse complement strand
GGCCAGGGCCAGGAGGAGAGGAGGGCTGTGCATGAGCGTTAGCATAGTTAGGAGTGGTGTGGAGGACCCTCCACCGGGGTCAGCGGGAGGAGGAGGCCGTACAGAGACGCTGAGGTATAAAAGGTCCCAGTGGGTCCCAGTCCACCGCCGCAGTACCACCTCCAACCACAGGAGGGAGCCGGCACTCAGCGGCACCGCCAGCTGCTGCGCACCTGATCAGGAGCGACTCACTACAGCCCCCTGTGGCACCAGGCGGTATGACGCCTCGCTCGTCCACCCGGGTTTGATGCTGACGGTGAAAATGTGACACTGAACCTTTAAAGTGCAAAAACGACTCAGAGACAAAGGAAACCGATGAAGTGAGCAGAGAGGACGCTACACCTGTGTGTGTGTGTGTGTGTGTGTGTGTGTGTGTGTGTGTGCTACAGGGTGACTTCTGTCCCTCCGTGTCTCTGTCCTTCATGTCCACGCCGTCCCTGTGAGCAGAGGCAGGGATTGGCTGTATCGTCCTCCGGCGACCAATCAGAAACCAGCAAGTCACTGCGGTGGGAGGAGTCAGCAGCGAGCGCCAATCCCCCGTACCGAGCCGGAGCACCGCACGCCGCGCGCCTGAGCGTGACGAAGGAGGCTGGTGCACGGGCCTCGGTGAAGCTGTGAGGGTCAGCAGGAGGGGGCGGAGTCACAGGCTGGCCACGCCGGCGCGGGGGCGGCGTCCTGAACAGGATCCGGGCGGTGGCGCTGCGCTCTGAGGGTGAGCGTGTGACCCCCCCCCAGGCCGGTGCTTCACCCGCGTCCCTCCTCCTCCTCTCTGATTGGCGGGAGCAGGGGCCAATCAGGAGCACTCCTCGCCGATGCGCTGGCAGGAGCGGCCCACCTTGCGGTCCAGCTTGACCATCTTGAGGACGGCGTCCTGGCGGCCGCGGCCCAGGTGGTCGAACAGGCAGTCGTGCTGCTCCGGGAGGCGGTGCAGCATGCAGAACACGTAGCCTGCAGCAGGGGGCGGCAGAGAGCACTCACTCAGCACAGCAGGGAGCGCGCGTGTGTGTGTGTGTGTGCGTGTGTGTGTGTGTGTGTGTGTGTGTGTGTGCCACTGACCACAGCGGCAGCAGCCCAGCTCCTGCTGGACCAGCTCCAGTTTGATTTGGCAGCGGAAACAGCGCCGGCGGTTCTTCTGCTTCGGCGTCTCTCGCGCCTCCTCATCGTCTCCTCCCTCCTCCTCCTCCTCCTCCTGCTCCTCCTGCTCCGGGCGAGGCCGCTTCTCCGGTGACTCCTCGTTCTCCAGACCTGAAGCTGCAAACACACAGGAGCGTCAGGGAGGAGGTGAGGAAGGAGGAGGAGCAGGAGGTGAAGGAGGAGGAGGAGGAGCAGGAGCAGGAGCAGGACTCCTCCTGTCGTACCTGATTCCCGTGGACGTTTGGTGGGTGTACAGAGAGTTCCTGTGGCTGTTTCTGTTGACCACACACACACACACACACACACACACACACACAGTGAGCTGCTGCTGACACCTCCTTGCGGCCCTGTCTTGTGGCCCCGCCCCCTTTTGGCCCCGCCTCACCGTCTCTGGTGCTGGTGAACGCCGCCGGCTCCGCCTTCGACGGCGGCTCGGGGGGCGGCGACCCGGCGCGTGATTGGCTACTGCTGCTGCTGGTGTCGCTGCTGGAGCCGTGCGATTGGCTGCTGGCGCTGCGGTCCTCCCCCGGCTGCTTCCTCTGGACGTCTGAGGAAGTACTTAGTTACAGTTACTCCCTGCAGGGCTGCACAGCACAGCTACTGTTTCTGTGAACTCCTCCATGAAGACACCGTCCTCCTGACAGCACCATCAACCATGTCCCACTGTCAGCAGCGTTAGCATTAGCATCTATCCAGAGTGGTTGTGGTTAGCATTAGCATCTATCCAGAGTGGTTGTGGTTAGCATTAGCGACTCCAAACAGCAGCTAGCTCTGCTCACTGGGAACTGTCAGCGTGTTGGTGGTTTATCTCTGTGCAGCATTAGCATTAGCATTAGCATTCACAGTCCCAACACATAGACAATCAACACAGCAACAACCAATCCAAACTCACCAGCGAAACACTTGGAGCACAAGTTCCTGGTTTTACTGGACCTGCAGAGGACAGAGGAGAGAGGACAGAGGAGAGGAGAGAGGGGAGAGAGGACAGAGGAGAGGAGAGGACAGAGGACAGAGGACAGAGGAGAGGAGAGAGGACAGAGGAGAGGACAGAGGAGAGAGGAGAGGACAGAGGAGAGAGGAGAGAGGAGAGAGGACAGAGGAGAGAGGAGAGAGGAGAGAGGACAGAGGAGAGAGGAGAGAGGAGAGAGGAGAGAGGACAGAGGAGAGGACAGAGGACAGAGGAGAGAGGACAGAGGAGAGGAGAGAGGAGAGGAGAGGCTCAGCAATCTGCCATCTGAATCTGTCAGGAGCATCAAAGTAAAGGCTCCGCCCCCTTTCAGCCTCATCAACCAATCACTGCAAAGCAGAGCTGGCAGGTTCTGGTCAGGAGAGGAAGTGGGACCAGCAGCATTAGCACACTGTTGAACTGGTCAGCTGGTCACTGTAGTTAGCTGCAAGGAGCATGCTAATGCTAATTGGGTGTGTGGTGCTATTAACACACACACACACACACACACACACACACACACACACACACACACACACACACACACACACAGAAACCTCAGAAAACGTAAGAACCGTTTCCGGTTGTGCAGAGGTAAACATGGCGGTGGTTTCCGGGACCGGGTGAAAGGAGCCTGCGGGCGGCGGTCCTCCGGTGGGGGGGGGGGTCCTGGCTCCCCCGGACCCTGCAGCTCGGCTCGGCCACCGGAGCGGGTTTCCTGAGGCTGTGAGCGGGACTCCGCCCCCCCACCGGGGCCTGCACCGTGTCACAACAATGGCCCCGGAGCGGGTCCCCCCCCCCCCGGACTCAGGCCCGGTGCAC
This sequence comes from Malacoctenus tetranemus, assembly GCA_032274765.1. Taxonomy (NCBI): domain Eukaryota; kingdom Metazoa; phylum Chordata; class Actinopteri; order Blenniiformes; family Labrisomidae; genus Malacoctenus; species Malacoctenus tetranemus. The sequence continues at coordinate 135,319 of JAUESF010000019.1, read as the reverse complement.
GGACCCGAACTTACCCCCAGAAGCCGCAGGGACAGCGGGGCGGCAGGCCCGGACGGTTGCTGCGCTCGCTGGTGTCTCCCATCACGTCCGGCCGGGGAACACGCACGGAACCGGGCGCAGCTGCGGACGCGACCCCGGGGATGAGTCCGAGGCCTGCTGGAGGACTCAGGAACCGACCGTCCGGCCGCCACACGGCCCCGCTCGGCTTCACGGTCCACCACGACCCGGGACGCAGCTGGACCGGACCGGATCCTCCGGGCGCAGACAGGCCGGACAGAGCGGCTCCGTGCGGGGAGGAGGGGGGGGCGACTGGACGGCAGCACGGCGATCAGCCGGACGGGAGGACGGTCCGAGCGAGCCGCCGACAGCGGGGCGTCCCGCGGTCCCTGTCCCCACCGGAGGCCCCGCAGGACCCGCAGACAGGCGCCGAGGAGCGTCCGACTCTACCGGGGCGCCGCTGGATGCGGAGCGCAGAGCGAGCAGCCGGGCTGCGATCCGGAGAGAGGCCGCCCCCTCGGAGCCGATCGGCACCTCCTCCTCCTCCTCTCCCTCCTCCTCCTCCTCCTCCTCCCCCGTCACACGGCCCCGGACCGGAAACGGTCCATCCAACCACAAGTGTCCCAATCACCGGCTCAGAGCTGCGACTGACACGAAGTGGCGACATCACAACAGAAGGGGTTCAACCCGGAAGTGTGTCACAAACACCCGGGAAAAAGAGTCGATGAAACAGAGGAGGGACACACACACACACACACACACAGGTGATAGAGACTGACCTGTCAACACGTGATCCAGCTGGGAGGGAGTTGTGTGATGTAGTTGTGTTTACATTTGTGTTGTTGTCGTGAAAGAAACACAAACCGCAGCAGTTGATTTTGTTGTCACATTTTTATCAGGCGATGTATCGAACAAGAGGCAGTGAAATGCAGTCACACAACAGTGGTCAAAAACAACACAAATATATATTAATGTAAAACTATGCACACACACACACACACACACACACACACACACACACACGGTGGGGGACTGAACAACACATCTTGTTCAGTTCTGCAGGAAGACTTCATCCAACTGAAGGTAAAGACACACACACACGCACACACACACACACGCACACACACACACACACACAGTCAGTCTGGACCTGCTCCTAACATGTGCACTTCCCTCCTCCTCCTGCGGGGGCGCCGCCTGGACACGTGACCTCCAGCAGGGCGACGCCCCCCTTCAGCGGCTGACGCTAATGTCAACACTCACTGCAGCTTTAACATTAGCATTAGCTGAAACTCGTGTGTAGCTCTAGCCTCATGCTAAAGCTAACTGCTGCAGAGTCTGTACTGTCCAGGAGCTGGGGCCAATCCTCGCTGCTGCGTTAGCATTCGTCCAAGATTTAACCGCCATAAAGGAGCTGTGGGGAGGCTGCTAATGCTAACTGCGATGAAAGTATAACGCTAACGCTACTGGTAGTTGGACATCCTTCGTGTTGCTGTCAGGAGGACTGAGTCAGCTCAGCACTGAGTAGGTCTGACATCCTGGTGAACAGGAGGTCAGTGAAATGGTAAGGCTCTGCCTGAAGGAACAGAGAGAGACAGCAGCTCTGCAGCTCCGCAGCAACAGGAGAGGAGAGCGGAGCCTCCAGTGAAGCTAGCTGGGTTAGCGGTAGCCGCGGGGCCTCCTGAGGAGCGTTCAGGTGCAGCCCCAAAGTGCCGCTCCGTCCTGGGGCCGCTCCACACACGTCGCTCTGTTCTACAGATCAATAGGAACCGTGAGGGCTGCCACGCCTCACATGTAACATCACACACACACACACACACACAGAGCAGGTCAGGAGAGCAGGTCTTCAGTCAGAGGTCTGGACCTGGGTTAGTGTCCAGCGTGACCTAAAGTGCCGTTGGCAGCTGCTCGCACACACAGCGCCCCCTGCAGCAGCTCCAGTGCAAACACAGTTTGGTCCGAGCCCCGCAGCCCCCGGTCCTAGCAAGCTAACGCTCACTCTCCGCCAAATCAGTTGTGCTAAGCTAGTCAAGTGCTTAAAGCAGCTGCTAACGCTGATGTCTCCAGCAGGTCGTTAAGACACTCGAGTTTCTTCTCTGTGGTTTTAAAGGTACAGCGACGGATTGTTTCAGGGAGCAGCTACAGCTAATGCTACAGCTAACGCTAACTGAGGCTCAGTGAGGAGGACAGAGAGACAGCAGCTCTGTTCCAACGAGCCACGAGCTCATTAGCAGGATTTAGCTGTAGCCTGGTCTGACTACTATAGCTCCAGCGTTAGCATGCTGTAGGCTAATCCGACTGGGAAGCTATCTGCAAAAACATGTAGCATTCCTTCATAGCAACGCCTGTTTGCACCACAAGATGGCGTCGTGAGTCACTCAGCATCTCCTGTAGCGCAGCTAGCATAGCCTAGCACTGCTGTAGCTTTCAGTCTGTCCTCACAGCGGAGAGCTTCACGAACCGTCAGCAGCAGCACCTCCGGTGGTAAACACTGGGACTGCAGCTGCGTCTGCTCCCCTGCAGGACGGAGGCGCGCTGCCGTGTGAAACAGGAGGCGCTGTACCTTTAAATGAGGCGTTCCACGTCGTGAGGTATGAATCTAGAAAAGTCAGAGCGGCGCCCGGGCGCGACAGACGCTGGGCTGGACGTCGAGGACGACTCGGCTTGAACTCGCATACAAAACAGGGAGAGAGCTGCTCGGCTTTGGCAAAACTTTTCCAAGAACGGACTTCCAAACGTTGAAAAATAGGCGACTGCGTCTGTGTCGCTCCGCGGTAGGAAAAGTGAGTCGGCTTCAAGAGGTTCTTACAAAAATAGCAGGAGGAGGCGGGACGCTCCCGGCTCCTCCTCGGTTCGCTCTCAGCGCGGCCGACGCTCCGGCGCCGCTCGCTGCGCCCTGTGCTGACGCGCTGCCGCCGCCGCCATGTCTGGGCGCGCTCCGGCTCGTTGGAGCGGCGGAGCCGAGCTGTGAGTGTGAAAGGCTAAAAGTGGCGTCTAAAAAGTACCTTCATAAAAACGGAGCTGGCTGATGTGACGGACACACGCGGTCCCTACCACCACACGGCGGCCGGCCTTAGCAGCGGTGCATTCTGGGTGACGACGGCTGTGCAAAAATGGCGTTCTGCGGCTCCGCCTCCTCCCCGGCGAGGAGGCGGAGCGTCCTAGTGGAGGGACGGTGGCGGGGGGGAGGAGGAGGGCTGGGGGGGCAGCAGGCTGTGTGTGCGCGAGGGCCGCTGAGGCCGCGGCTGCTGGCCGGCGGCGCCGGCGTCGGAGGCGTCCAGGCCGGGGCTGCCCTCGGCCACCTCGGTGTCCAGCTGGGCGGGGCTCTCGAAGTGGACGCAGTGGAAGACCTGCAGAGAGGGCGGGACACAGGAGGCTGTCACCCTGCTGATGTCCTGACCCCGCCCCCCCACCCCACCTGAGCGCCTGCCCTCACCTCGTTGGCCGTGTTGTGAGTGCCGACGATCCGCAGGAACGACGCCGGCTGCTTGTCGAACTTCAGCGTCTGCCAGGAGCTGCAGAGGACAGAGGGCGTGAGAGAGGCCACGCCCCCCCCACTGGAGGGACAATCCACAGAGCCCCACCCCCCACCGAGGCCCCACCCCTCCACCGAGGCCCCACCCCCCCACCCGTCTGGGCCTCAGACGCACCGACAGGCCACGCGGGTGCGGTCCACCACTTTGGTCCACTGCTGCTGGTTGGTGGACACCTCGATGTAGTAGCTGTAGGAGCGGTCGTCACAGTCCCACAGCAGCAGCCTGGCAGGGCGAGGGACAGCAGGCCGTCAGCACGCTAGCAACGGGCTAGCAACGGGCTAGCAACGGGCTAGCAACAGTCTCTCAGCGTGCGGCGGCTGCAGAGGCGGTGACCCACCGGAGCGAGCCGATGGCGTAGGGCTGAGCCAGCTGGATGACGATGGCGCCGGAGCCCAGCTGGTGACACGTGTAGCCGGAGTCCCAGTCGTAGTTGCGCGTGTCGCCGTTGAGCAGAGCGTTCCTGCTGCGGCTCACGCCCTCGATGACGCTGGCACAGGAGCTGATGGTGGCCACGTTCTCGCTGGGCACTGGGGGGGAGGAGGGGGAGGGGGGGGAGGGGGCGGAGCAACGTGTCGATGAGCCGTCAGAAACCCGCCCGGCGCGCTGCTCGGTGGACACTCACCCACGAGGCCGTTCTCCAGGGTGAAGGAGCGGTGCGTGAACATGCACTCGAACGCCACCAGGTGGAAAACCTTGTTCACCGTGTTGTGAGTTCCCACGATGCGGACGTACCTGCGCACCACAGAAGAAGAACGTGAAGGCGTGTGGCGTCCTGCGGGGACGCTCTGAGCGCTCTGTCCGTCCCCCATCATCAGGTGGAGCCGCCGTTAGAGGCCCCGCCCTCAGAGGCCCCGCCCTCAGAGGCCCCGCCCTTAGAGGCTCCGCCCCCACCGCGTTTTACCTGCAGACTCGCGGCGTGAAGAAGAGACTCTGCCAGGAGCGGCACAGATACTTGGAGTGGTCGACCACACGCACCCAGTCCAGCTCGTCCATGGACACCTCGATGTAGTAGGAGTAGGAGCTGCAGGGGAGGGGGGCACGGTGAGCTACACACACACACACACACACACACGGGGGGGGGCGGAGCCTCCTGGCTGCCTCACCGGCTGTCGCGGTCCCACAGCAGCAGGCGGACGTGGTTGATGATGGCGGCCTGCCCCAGCTTGACCTGGATGCCGGCGCGGCCGTCCTCCTCGATGGGGTGTCTGGAGAAGCCGTGGTCCAGGTCGTAGTTCTGGGTGTCGCCGTCCAGCAGCGCCGACTTCAGCTCTCCCTTCACCACCTGGGCGCCGTGCTTCATGGTGGCGATGTTCTCCTCCGGGACTGCGCACAGAGGCCGGCGCGTGAGCGGCGGACGGCGAGCGGCGGCGTGCGTGCGTGCGTGCGTGCGGTACTCACTGAGCATCCCGCGGTAGTTGAGGTCCATGTTGCGGCTCTCGGAGCGCGTCTTGATGGCGTCCAGCAGGTCGTCGGGGCTCACCAGGCCGGACGGCCGCACCACGTTCAGCATCTCCGTCAGCGTCATGAGCGGCAGCCGCACGGCCGTCATCACCTCCGCCGTGTCGGCGCCGTCCTCGCGCTGCCGGCACCAGCGGCTCAGCGCCTGGAAGATCTCCTTCTCTGTGGCGGCGAAGGAGTCCCGCCGCGCCACGGTGAGCAGCGCCACCTGCAGGCACACGCGCATCGCCGCCGTCAGCGAGGGCGGAGCTCGCCGCGCTCCCGTCGACTCCTGGGCTGCGTTCCAATCCTCTTCCTTAACCCCTCAATCTCAACCCTCAGCCTTTTGCTGCTGGACACACTGAACGCCGCTTTGGCGCAACGCTGCCGCCTACAGTCTGAGGCAGGATCTGCATTAAGGAGCGTCCCATTTCTAGCCGTTAACGCTTGGTTTGGAGGGTTAAGGTTGAGGAAGAGAAGTGGAGCACACAAAGCGCGCCGGAGTATCCGGATCCTGGCGGCGGCGGCGGCGCTCACCTTGGACAGCGTGAGGAAGCCGTCGGAGCTCAGCACCTCGGGGGCGTGGCGGTCCATGTAGGCGCAGCAGGCGGCGCCCAGCGCGCTCAGGGAGTAGAGGCTGGCCACGTCGAACACCAGGCACACGTTGTTGGTGTGCAGGACGGTGCGCAGGAAGTCGGAGGTGGAGTCCTCCAGCGGCTGCAGGCCGTAGCGGTGCGCCAGGCCCAGGAAGTCCAGCAGCACCTCCTCGCGGGCGGAGCTGAGGCTGGCGCGGCCCGTGTACAGGTAGTGCAGCAGCATGGAGAAGGCCTCCGCCCGCGTCTCCTCCAGGCACACCTCCGCCTGGGGCTGCGACTCCTTCATCCCCCCGTACAGCAGCGCCCTGCGGGGGGCGCCGGCGCGTCAGACGGGGCGGAGGGGGCGGGGCCTGCTCCGGGGCGGTGGCGGCGGCGGCCCACGGCACCTACCTGAAGTAGTGGCAGCGCGCCGCCAGGATGACGCGGTGCGCCGGGAAGCGCTTCCCCTCCACGATGAAGGTGACGTCGCTGTACTCCTCCCCCAGCACCAGCGCCCCCAGCTGCTCCGACAGCAGGTGCACGTGGTCGATCTCCGACACCGACGCCAGAGGGCGCAGCGGGTGGCTGTTACTCATGATGGAGGGCTGCTACACACACATCTGAGAGGAGGAGGAGGAGGGGGGGGGCGCGAGGAGGAGGGGGGGAGGGGGGGCGCAAGGAGGAGAAAGGAGGACGGCGGAGGAGCAGGAAGGAGGAGGGGGGGTAGTACCATACGTAGGGCGGGGGGGGGGGCACACCGGAAGTAAACAAAACCTTATGTGGACCTGAGCTAATGCTACATGCTAAGGCCGGAGCCCGAAATAATGACCGTGTTTGCCCATGGTTAGCATAGTTAGCATCATTCCATGACACAGAGCGGATTAAACGCGTTATTACCGGGATTAACGCGCAAAAAAACCCGAACATCAGCGCTAACTGTCGCTCGTTTTCAGCCGCTGCTCGCGCGGACGTTTGACCCACAACCAAACATTTCCGGCTGCGCTCGCGCACGTTTCGGCAGCCGGCGCTCACCGAGTGGCTCGCGGCACTTCCGGGTTCGGACAGGGCGCCTCCAGGTGAGCAGCGGCGGGTTTTCCTCTCAGGCTTCAGGTGAACTCAGCGGCAGACACTCCGCTCCGTCCGACATCACAACAGGAACCAGCATCCGGGCCAGCGCGCTCACTTCCGGGTCATGTCTGAGACTTTCACAGTAAAAGCTGGTGCGCGCCTCACGTTCCTCTTTTTATTTGTTTGTATAGGTTGAATATTTCTACACATATATGAATCCTATTCCATACATAGCACGCTGTTTTAAACGATCGCTGTTCATATTTACTGGAGGAATATTTACTCTCTTACTTTTATTTACTGATGATTTATTTGCATTTGTTTTGTATTTTTTCAGTGAAATTAGTAAGAACAACAACAACCATCTGCAGAAGGACTTTATTTAAGCAGCTCTTTAAAAGCAGGCGAGGCTGCGACAAAGTGAAATCAGATGAATAACATGAACCATGAGAGCAAGATGAAAGCACTGACAGCAGGAGGAGCCCGGTCGGCCACACTGAGTCACATGTAAACAGTGTGTGTGTCATCACGGCGCCGCCCAGAGGCCATCATTGACGCGGCAGCCTCCCGGTGGGAGGCGGCGCAGGATGGAGACAGAGGCCTCGCCGACGTTTTCGTACGTCACTGCCGCCTCGTCCTCTTCACGCTGCGCCTGCAAACAGGAAGCGGTCACTTCTAGGATTCTACATCTAGGACTGGAGGACAAGAGTCAAAGGTACTTCTTTTGACAGGATCAAAGTTACTTCGAGTACTCACAGTTTTTCTTCTCTTTGCTGAAAAACAAGAAGACATGGCAACGTTGAACGACAGTGAAAACGTCACACTGAGAGGAAGTTCTCTGACGTCACCTTTGATCTGGATCGTCACAACACAGATGATGAGTGCTGCTAATCCCACCGACACCAGCAGATGGCGCAGCCACCCTGGAGAGGCCACACAGAGCAACAGGAGGTTACTGCAACAGCAACCCACAGCTCACAAACACCCGCAGAGGAGAGTAGTCGGATACTGGCGCTGCAGAAGCACTTCAACAGGAGGATTGGCACCAACAACGCCAACAACAGCAACAGCAACAACAACAACAACAACA
>JAUESF010000019.1:29897-35516 GCA_032274765.1 Malacoctenus tetranemus | reverse complement strand
GGCTGTTTTTGCCTCCTCTCCCCCTCTTCTATCTCCCCCCCCCCCCCCCCCCCCCCCTCCTGCAGGTCACACTGTCAGACTTTGGTTTCTGCGCACAGATCAGCGCGGCGGTCCCGAGGAGGAAGTCCCTGGTGGGCACGCCGTACTGGATGGCTCCGGAGGTCATCTCCAAGACGCCGTACGGCACCGAGGTGAGTCCCAGCAGGACCCGGCAGGACCCGGCAGGACCCGGTCCCCGGTCCTCAGTCTGGCTCCAGAGGGACAACGGTGTCCAACAGACGGGTCACTCACAGGCTCCAGAGGTTTCTCAGAGGGGGGAACATCTGGTGGACCCAGTGGTGGACTCAGTGGTGGACCCAGTGGTGGACTCAGTGGTGGACTCAGTGGTGGACCCAGTGGTGGACCCAGTGGTGGACCCAGTGCTGACTTGTGTGTCCTGCAGGTGGACATCTGGTCCCTGGGCATCATGGTGGTGGAGATGGTGGACGGAGAGCCTCCATACTTCAGCGACACGCCGGTCGGCGCCATGAAGAAGCTGCGTGACGACGCGGCGCCGAGCGTCAGGAACCCCCAGAGGGTGAGAGACCGCCTCGCTGCGGGACGCTCGCCCGGGCCGGCCGCCATGACGCCGCTGTGTGTGTGTGTGCAGGTGTCGCCCGTGCTGAAGGACTTCCTGGGCCGCATGCTGACCCGGGACACGGCGCAGCGCGGCAGCGCCGCCGCCCTCCTGCAGCACCCCTTCCTGCTGCAGGCCGGCTCGCCGCGCTGCCTGGTCCCCCTGGTGGAGCAGCACCGCAAACGCATGTCGCTGTGCTGACCCCCAAAGGACCCCCACAGGACCTCCATAGGACCTCCACAGGACCTCTGAGGACCAGTTGTGGTCTGAGACCAGCTGTGGTCTGAGGACCAGCTGTGGTCTGAGGACCAGCTGTGCCCCCTTCGACCTCTGAAGGATCAGGACACATCGTCTGTGTCGATGAACTGAACATGAAACGTTTCTGTTCCACGTCTCACATTTCTGTATCTCAGCTCTGTTTGAAGTCTGACTTTTCAAAATAAAATGCGGACACATTTCAGGTCCAAATGTCTGTGCTGAGTGGCTTCATGGGGCCACCGAGGGTCCTGGGAGGGTCTGAGGAGGGTCGGTGACGTCAGAGCGGCGCGATGCTGCTGAGCCTCGACTCAGATCAGACCAAACCGTTTGATCTCAGACACTCAGGAAGGAGGCGTCTCTGTGGCGCTGGTACCTGCTGAGACCTGAGACCTGAGACCTGAGACCAGAGCCTGCCGGTCCTGTGTCTGGAGGAGGACCGGCCCCCTGAGACCTGAGACCTGAGCCAGCCGGTCCTGTGTCTGCCGGCTGCACTGAAGCTAAAAGCAGAGGTGTGGGGTCGTCCTATCAGGCAGCAGATAACCCCTCCCACGTCTGCCGCTCCTAAAAAGGACTGCGACAGCCCAAGGTCCTGAATGTGCCCCGAGCTCGGACCCGTGTTATCTGCGCAGCAGCTTTCTCCTAATTTGGACACCGGGCGTCTTTAAAAGCGGCGCCGCTGCCGGCGGGCTGCACTCGTTCCTCGACTCCGCTCGCCGACGCTCCGTCTTCTTCTTCTTCTTGAGTTGTTGGCGGCTGACGGCCGAGCACCTGCACCCGCTGCCATGGGCGACGCGTTGATGGCCGAGTTTGGGAAGGCGGCTCCGTACCTGAGGAAGTCCGACAAGGAGCGTCTGGAGGCTCAGACCAGGGCCTTCGACATCAAGACCGAGTGCTTCGTGGCGGACGACAAGGTGGAGTACATGAAGGGGCAGATCCAGAGCAAGGAGGGCGGCGTGGTGACGGTGAAGAAGGAGGACGGGGCCACGGTCACCGCCAAGGAGGCCGACGTGCACCCGCAGAACCCGCCCAAGTTCGACAAGATCGAGGACATGGCCATGTTCACGTTCCTGCACGAGCCGGCCGTGCTCTTCAACCTGAAGGAGCGCTACGCCGCCTGGATGATCTACACCTACTCCGGCCTCTTCTGCGTCACCGTCAACCCCTACAAGTGGCTGCCGGTGTACGACTCGGAGGTGGTGGCGGCGTACCGGGGCAAGAAGAGGACCGAGGCCCCCCCCCACATCTTCTCCATCTCCGACAACGCCTACCAGTACATGCTGACCGACCGCGAGAACCAGTCCGTGCTCATCACCGGAGAGTCCGGCGCCGGCAAGACGGTCAACACCAAGAGGGTCATCCAGTACTTCGCCAGCATCGCTGCGGTCGGCGGCGGCAAGAGGGACGCCAGCAAAGGGACCCTGGAGGACCAGATCATCCAGGCCAACCCGGCGCTGGAGGCCTTCGGCAACGCCAAGACGCTGAGGAACGACAACTCGTCCCGCTTCGGCAAGTTCATCCGCATCCACTTCGGCACCAGCGGCAAGCTGTCGTCGGCCGACATCGAGACGTACCTGCTGGAGAAGTCCCGGGTCACCTTCCAGCTGAAGGCCGAGAGGAACTACCACATCTTCTACCAGATCCTGTCCAACCAGAAGCCCGAGCTGCTGGACATGCTGCTCATCACCAACAACCCCTACGACTACTGCTACATCTCCCAGGGGGAGGTGACCGTGGCCTCCATCAACGACGCCGAGGAGCTCATGGCCACCGACAGCGCCTTCGACGTGCTCGGCTTCACGCCGGAGGAGAAGGTGGGCGTGTACAAGCTGACCGGCGCCATCATGCACCACGGCAACATGAAGTTCAAGCAGAAGCAGCGCGAGGAGCAGGCGGAGCCCGACGGGACCGAGGCGGCCGACAAGTCGGCCTACCTGATGGGGCTGAACTCGGCCGACCTCATCAAGGGCCTGTGCCACCCCAGGGTCAAAGTGGGCAACGAGTACGTGACCAAAGGTCAGAGCGTGGACCAGGTGTACTACGCCATCGGCGCGCTCGCCAAGTCCGTGTACGAGAAGATGTTCAACTGGATGGTGGTGAGGATCAACCAGTCGCTGGACACCAAGCAGCACCGGCAGTACTTCATCGGCGTGCTGGACATCGCTGGCTTCGAGATCTTCGACTTCAACACCTTCGAGCAGCTGTGCATCAACTTCACCAACGAGCGGCTGCAGCAGTTCTTCAACCACCACATGTTCGTGCTGGAGCAGGAGGAGTACAAGAAGGAGGGCATCAACTGGGAGTTCATCGACTTCGGCATGGACCTGCAGGCCTGCATCGACCTGATCGAGAAGCCTCTGGGCATCCTGTCCATCCTGGAGGAGGAGTGCATGTTCCCCAAGGCCAGCGACCAGACCTTCAAGTCCAAGCTGTACGACAACCACCTGGGCAAGAACAAGATGTTCGAGAAGCCCAGGCCGGCCAAGGGGAAGGCCGAGGCCCACTTCGCCCTGGTCCACTACGCCGGCACGGTGGACTACAACATCTCGGGCTGGCTGGTGAAGAACAAGGACCCCCTGAACGAGACGGTGGTGGGCCTGTACCAGAAGTCGTCCCTGAAGCTCCTCAGCGTGCTCTTCTCCAACTACTCGGGAGCAGAGGGCGGCGACAAGGCCGGCGGCAAAGGAGCCAAGAAGAAGGGCTCGTCCTTCCAGACGGTGTCGGCTCTGCACAGGGAGAACCTCAACAAGCTGATGAACAACCTGAAGACCACCCACCCCCACTTTGTGCGCTGCCTGATCCCCAACGAGAAGAAGGTCCCCGGGGTCATGGACAACTGCCTGGTGATGCACCAGCTGCGCTGCAACGGCGTCCTGGAGGGCATCCGCATCTGCAGGAAGGGCTTCCCCAACCGGGTGCTGTACGGGGACTTCAAGCAGCGCTACAGGTACACACACACACACACACACACACACACACACACACTTACACTTCTGTGTGTGTGTGTGTGCATGCTCACACATGAATAGAGGCGAGAACGTGTGTGTTTTCAGGCGGCACTGTGCTTTCTGACTGTGCACAGGATCCTGAACGCCTCGGCCATCCCTGAGGGCCAGTTCATGGACTGCAAGAAGAGTGCGGAGAAGCTGCTGGGCTCCCTGGACATCGACCACACGCAGTACAAGTTCGGCCACACCAAGGTCTTCTTCAAGGCCGGCCTGCTGGGGACGCTGGAGGAGATGCGGGACGAGCAGCTGTCGCGCATCATCACCAGGATCCAGGCCAACGCCCGCGCCCTCCTCATGAGGGCGCAGTTCGCCCAGCTGGTGGAGCGGCGCGACGCCCTGATGGTGATCCAGTGGAACCTGCGCTCCTTCCTGGGCGTGAAGAACTGGCCCTGGATGAAGCTCTTCTTCAAGATCAAGCCGCTGCTGAAGAGCGCCGAGTCCGAGAAGGAGATGGCCAACATGAAGGACGAGTTCAACAAGCTGAAGGAGGCGCTGGAGAAGTCCGAGGCTCGCCGCAAGGAGCTGGAGGAGAAGATCGTGACGCTCCTCCAGGAGAAGAACGACCTGGCGCTGCAGATTCAGTCCGAGCAGGACACGCTGACGGACGCAGAGGAGCGCTGCGAGCAGCTCATCAAGAGCAAGATCCAGCTGGAGGCCAAGCTGAAGGAGCTGAGCGAGCGGCTGGAGGACGAGGAGGAGCTCAACGCCGACCTGACGGCCAAGAAGCGCAAGCTGGAGGACGAGTGCTCCGAGCTGAAGAAGGACATCGACGACCTGGAGCTCACGCTGGCCAAGGTGGAGAAGGAGAAGCACGCCACGGAGAACAAGGTGAAGAACCTGACGGAGGAGATGGCTTCCCAGGACGAGACCGTGGCCAAGCTCACCAAGGAGAAGAGGGCGCTGCAGGAGGCGCACCAGCAGACCCTGGACGACCTGCAGAGCGAGGAGGACAAGGTGAACAGCCTGACCAAGGCCAAAGCCAAGCTGGAGCAGCAGGTGGACGACGTGGAGGGCTCGCTGGAGCAGGAGAAGAAGGTGCGCATGGACCTGGAGCGCTGCAAGAGGAAGCTGGAGGGGGACCTGAAGCTGTCCCAGGAGAGCCTGATGGACGTGGAGAACGACAAGCAGCAGCTGGAGGACAAGCTCAAGAAGAAGGACTTCGAAGCCACGCAGATCAACTCCCGGCTGGAGGACGAGCAGCTCGTCTCCGTGCAGCTGCACAAGAAGCTGAAGGAGAACCAGGCCCGGATCGAGGAGCTGGAGGAGGAGCTGGACGCCGAGCGCGCCGCCCGCGCCAAGGTGGAGAAGCAGCGCTGCGAGCTGTCGCGCGAGCTGGAGGACATCAGCGAGCGGCTGGAGGAGGCGGGCGGGGCCACCTCCGCCCAGGTGGAGCTCAACAAGAAGCGGGACGCCGAGTTCCAGAAGCTGCGCCGGGACCTGGAGGAGGCCACGCTGCACCACGAGTCCACCGCCGCCGCCCTGCGCAAGAAACACGCCGACAGCGTGGCCGAGCTGGGCGAGCAGATCGACAACCTGCAGCGCGTCAAGCAGAAGCTGGAGAAGGAGAAGAGCGAGCTGAAGCTGGAGCTGGACGACCTGGCGTCCAGCATGGAGAGCGTCGTCAAGACCAAGGCCAACACGGAGAAGATGTGCCGCTCCATGGAGGACAGCATGAACGAGTACAAGAGCAGGCAGGAGGAGGCGCAGCGCGCCCTCACCGACCTCACCATGCAGCGCGCC
>JAUESF010000019.1:22397-24897 GCA_032274765.1 Malacoctenus tetranemus | reverse complement strand
GTCAGTCTCCCATCATGCATCCCTGTGTATAAGAGGGGCGGGTCTTACAGTAAAGGCACCAATCACAGAGCGTGCTGGACCTGCTCCGTGCTCACTCCAGGTGTGACCGTCTGCACCTGGACAGACTCTGTCTTCGTCGCTCAAACGTTCTGACGTCACCAACGGAGGCGTGGCCGCGCCCGGACCCTGATGCCGCGCCCGGACCCTCCGACGGCCGCGCCCGGACCCTGATGCCGCGCCCGGACCCTCCGACGGCCGCGCTCGGACCCTGACGCCGCGCTGGGTGCCGGTCTGTCCTGCGGAGGTCACACTGCGAGCAGCCGGGTGGGGGCGGAGTCAAAGGAGTGTGAATGAGCCGTCTGAGGGAGTCAGCGTGCCTCCTGCAGGGACGCTGAAGGCAGAGGAGCGACTGCTGAAGGGGGGCGGGGGAAGTGCTGGTCTTCAGCAGTCCAGAGGCTCCGCCCACTGAAGGGCCGGGCGCTGCTGGCAGTGTGACCCGCGTGCAGGCTCCGCCCACATGTTCAAAGTGCAGCTTTAGGTTTGGTTTGGTGTTCAAGTGCATCATTTGTTCTCACATTTATGGCTTCAGTCCCACGCCGAGCGATGCGGCCGCCCTCGTCTACAGTCTCTCTACAGTCTGTCTGTAGTCTGTGTAGTCTGTCTGTAGTCTGTCTGTAGTCTGTGTAGTCTGTCTGTAGTCTGTCTACAGTCTCTCTACAGTCTACAGTCTCTCTACAGTCTGTCTGTAGTCTGTCCAGTCTGTCTGTAGACTACAGTCTGTCTACAGTCTGTCTACAGTCTGCGTCCAGTCTGTCCTCAGTCTGCCTAGAGTCTGCGTGCAGTCTGCCTACAGTCTCCCTACCGTCTGTCCAGTCTCCCTCCAGTCTGCGTCCAGTCTCCCTCCAGTCTGCGTCCAGTCTGTCTACAGTCTGCGTCCAGTCTGTCCAGTCTGCGTCCCGTCTGCCTAGAGTCTGCGTGCAGTCTGCGTGCCGTCTGCCTAGAGCCTCTTGGTGTGCTTGGAGTTGTAGTGACTCCTCATGTCCTTGCGGAGGCGGAACTTCTCCCCGCAGACGCCGCAGATGTACAGGTGCACGTCCATGTGCTTCTCCAGCTGCTCGCCCCCGGGGAAGATCTGGAAGCACACCTGGCAGATGGTCTCGCCGGCAGACAGGTGGGAGATCATGTGACGCACGTGGTCGTGCTTGAGGAAGGTTCCCTGGTCGCAGACGGGGCAGACGTAGCGCGCCATGCCCTTGTGCATGTCCGTGTGCAGGCGCAGCTGCCGCTCGCGCAGGAACTGCTTGCCGCAGGTCTGGCAGGTGAACTGCTTCTCCTTGGTGTGCACCGTGTAGTGCTCCCTCAGGTGGCAGCGCTGGTAGAAGCCTTTGCCGCAGATGCTGCAGAAGTGTTTGCGGCGGTGGTCCGGCTCGCCGCCCTCCTCCAGCGCGGCGGGCCGGAACAGCTCGTGCTCGTGGCAGCCCAGGGCGTGCTCCAGCGCCAGGCCCTCGCTCTGGAACAGCAGGCCGCAGTGGGGGCAGGCCAGGTCGCCGGCCTCCAGCAGGCCCTCGTCCAGGCCCGGCCCGTCCTCCAGCGGCGACGCCTCGTCCTCGCCGTGCGAGTCCGACTCGCCGCCGTGCGACTCGCCGCCGCGCGGCTCGCCGCAGCGCTCGGCGTGCTCCAGCAGCTGCCGGCCTTTGATGAGCACCTGGCCGCACCTGCCGCAGGCGCAGATGTGCCCCATGTGCTCGGACAGGTAGTGGGCGGAGCGGTCCTCGTCCGGCAGCGGCGCGCCGCACAGTTCGCAGGGGGCGCCGTCGGCGTCCTGCCGCTCCTCCTTCACCTTGGCCAGCTTGGCGGGGACGCCCGAGTCGTCGCCGCTGGACACGTGACCCTCCGGCGCCTCGCCGCCGCTGTCCAGGCCCGACACGCCGGGCTCCGGCTCGCCGCGGTCCGCGCCGCGCTTCTCCCTCGCCGCGTCCCTGCGGGCGCCGTCTCTGGCGGCGAGCTCGCCCGCCCGGACCGCCTCGGCGTCGGGGAACGGGTCCTCCTCGGGCTCCGCCTTCACGCGCCCGGCGAAGCCGGGCTCGCCGTCCGTCCCGGCCGCCACCGACCTGATGGCGAGGTCGGGCGCGGCCTGGGCCTCGGGCCAGTCGTCCTCCCCTTTGCAGACGGCCCGCGGGTCCTCGGCGCCGTCGGAGGCGGAGCTCTCGGCCTTGGCGGCCTCGCTGTCGGCCTGTGCGCGGCGGGCCGGCGGGTAGGCCTTCCTGTTGGTGCAGGTGAGGATGTGCTCGATCAGCAGCTTCTCGCAGCTGAACACGAAGCCGCAGTCGTCGCAGGTGTAGGTGCGTCCGAACCTGGGCCGGTCTTTGAGGGCGGAGCTCCGCCCCCCGGCCCGCTTCCTCAGGTCGCACGGCTGCTCGGCCGCGTCCGCCGGCGCCGCCGCCAGAGACGCCGCCGTGGCCAGAGACGCCGCCGCCTCCTCGCTGGCCAGCCGCCTGCC
>JAUESF010000016.1:19745460-19756312 GCA_032274765.1 Malacoctenus tetranemus | reverse complement strand
TATGTACGTGTGTACGAGTGCGTGATGCGTGTGGAGTTAGTAGAGAGGAGAGAGAGAGAGAACAGAGAGAAGCGTGTGCGCTCTTCAGTGGCCTGAGGGAAGCACTTAGCAGCGCGATTAGCCTCTTGCGGCCTAAACGCAACAGAACAGCTAGTAGCCCGATGCTAACCCGACAGGTCAGCAATGCGGCTTCTAGCAGCAACAGCTTTAGTTACGGAGGGACCTGGTGGTCCTGGAAGCAAATAAACAAAAGGGGACAACTGGACACGGCAACAGTTTTAACACAAGCATAGATCACACTAAGTTAAGAGTAAACTAACAGTCTCTGCCCAGACACAAAACCTCTTACTTGACGTCGCTTGCTGCGACTTGCGTGCCTTCTGGCATGGTCGATCCTCTTTGGTGAGGATGTGCGGGGTCGCAGCGTCCTGAAAGGGGATCTGTGGCCGGACTCAAGGGGAAAGTGATCAGTGAGCAACTCCAATCGGGAATGACGTCCTGCGGCTTGTTAAGCGTGACTCCAAGCGTCGTCGGTCCTTCGGGGAGACGTGCGGGCACTGCTGCGTCTGGTACGAGAGTGAGGCTGCCTGGCGTCGAGGGGAAACGAGGGGCCAGCGAATGCGCTCAGAGTCTCTGCGGATCGTCAGGCTTACCACCTGGCTATGTTGATCCTTCGGGGGAAACCGTGCGGGCACTCGCGGGGTCCGGCTGGAGGGTGAGGTTGGCTGGTGTGGCTGCAAGCGAGGGACCAGCGAATACAACTCAGCGTCTCAGCAGATCGTCGGGTGTCGCCGGGCCCTGGATCGGGACGGACAGTACGATGGTGGCGCTCAGCAGGAGGGGAGATCGGAGGGGTTTTCGGAAGGAAACCAGCGGCTCTGCGATCGGTCTTTCAGGAGGAGTCTTCTTGGCGCTTTAGACCAGGCAAAACTGAGGCCGAGGTGGAGTATCCACGTTTTTTGAAAAAGAGGGGGGGTTGCTCCTTCTCGAAGACTGACAGCTGGTGGTCGAGCCGAGTCCAACTGGAGAAGAGGAGCGTTTTCCGGTGCGAGGTTGTAATATAGAAAAGCCTGGCTACAGTACCGCTCACTTCCACAAGGGCAGTGTTCTGGCCAATGAGATTCCTGAACGGGCGCCCAGCCCCTTTGGGGTCAAATGATGGGCCGGATGTCGTCATCCGCTCCGTCATGTTTCTTGTTGCCCGTTCAGGAGGGGTTTTCAACTTCTGACATGACTGCAGCTCCCAACATCCCCCCTTTGGTCCGAGGAATGGGATGCAGGTCACAGTTCTTGGAGCAACCTATGGGCCAAGCAATTCATGTCAAGAAGGAAAAAAGGTTCATGTGGAACGGTTAAACAGTCCATGGCTTGTGAGGAGGGGAATCCTGTGGAAAGGAGGAGTGTTCGAACAGTCCAACAGTTCATTTCAGAGGTCAGTGTCTGGGCATTAAGGCAGAGGCTAGTCTGGGCAGGACTTAAATCTAATTCTAACTCGGTTCCTACAATATAAACACACAAGACTACAGACATGGTTTCGGTCGGCGATTCAATTGGTCACACCAAAACACATTCGTCAACTCACGAGGCAGGTGGGAAAAGGGAAGGAGGAGCGGGAGAGAGGGGTGAGTCGGCGGAGTTAGTAAGCTGGTCCTTCTCCTCTGACAGGATCAGAACGAGCCTGTTGTGTGTTCCTGGGTGAGTTTGTGAACCGAGGTGGCACTATGAACAGGGAATCAAGTCTGGCCTGGAGCTTTTGGATGTACTTGTACATCTTGTATGCTACGACGGCCGTGATGATCCATCCACTCAGGAGAAGTCCGAGGGCGACTAAGCTGGCCGAATGGTCTGGGTAATGTTGTCTATTGGACGTGTGTATGAAGGTAGTTGTCAGTCCGGTGGGCTTGACATTGAATTTTAACAATTTGGTTCCTTCGGCCAGGAGTTGGCTCCGAAGGGTGGCATCAATTGTGAAATTGTGTCCCACAAATGCGTCCAAGATTTCAATCTCAGTGTCGTACCGGTCTGGACTGAGATGGTACAGGATGACGTCATCAATGTGCAGTGTGGCGCCTTGGGGAACAGTCAAGAAAATGGTTTGGTTGGGAAGAGCCAGTGTAGTGGCTGTGTCGTGACGGTCATATGACATTGTCACCTCCATGGTAGATGTGCTGACGAGCCATCGGTTACCAGCCCGCTCTACTCTCGTCCCTGTCCCTTCATCTCTGATGGACAGGCTACCTTGACATCTTTGTTCCGCCGCGTCCGCTCTTAGTCCGCTCTTAGTCCGCAGAGGTATCCTGCGACATCCCTGATAAAAGGGTTACTGGGACAGAATCAGTGGATGTCTTTGGTCTTGGTGCAGAGATCGAGATTGGGGATTAGATAGAGTGAGGGGTTGTCCTCATGATATGCCAGTGTCTGTGGTGTTCTGAGGTGTATGTGTGTTTCACCCTCCCAGAACCCAACGTTGAGGATTGACTTCAACCGGTAGATGTTCTGCTGTTCGCTGATTGGCAGGTTGAGGATAAATCCTAACTCTAACTTCTGAGGGTTGACAGAAATCGGAATTGTGCTGCCAAGGCTGCATGCCAAGTGGACTTGTGAAGACTGCACAATCGTAGTGGTAGCGGACTCGAGAATCCGTTGCACCATCTCCAAGGAGACCAGGTAGGATGGGATCCTCCCCGCACTCAGACTACTGACTGCGGAACTCACCTCCTTGGTGAGGTCCTGCATCAGGTCGCGGACTACCTGTATGTACAAGATATCCTCTGTGATCACACCCGTCAGGGCTTCTAAGGCATGCACGGTGTTGTTGATCAGCACAGAATGCAAGTTTACAGTCACGATAGTTCCCTGGACCGTCTTGACCAAGTCTAACAACTGGGCTCGCTGGAGGAGAAGTCTCTGCTGGATTTCAGGCATCTCGTCCTGAAGTTCACCCACATGTCTCTGGAATGTCCCGAGGCTAACGGAGTTTGCGGCTGATGGACCCATAGAAAACAGTGAACCAACGCCCGCTGCCGCAGCAAGCAGAGCTCCCAGGAAGCGTTTGGGGCGTTTGTGGTCACTAAGACTTGTCTCGGTGACCATAAACTTGTCCAATTGTTCGAGGATATGGGAGGTTGTCAGTCTGGCATGTTCAATGGTGTCGTGTGTTTGCACCCTGCTCAATCTTCCCTCTGTTAGCCGTGGGGGCGAGCGGACGTGTTTGCGATACACGTCCCATGGATCTAGGCGTACGTAGATCCGTTGTGTGTAGAGACGGCAGTGGGTGATGAGGAGTCCAGGTGACTCCTGCAGGACAATGCCAGCTGGCGGGCCAGGCTCGACTATCTCATCAGGCGAGCTGGCTGGCAGGCAGAGTAGGACGCCAAAATCCACAGAGGATTCATCCTAAAACAGACGAGACGTTGATTATGATGGGGAATTTGCCGATGGTACGGGGTTAATGCATGCCAGCCAGGTGAGTTAGAGTGTGACTATGTCTCGGCTTCCTCACGTGCCCCTATCTCGCCTTCAGATGGGGGTAACCCCCCTTCGCCGTCGGCAAGGTTAGTCTCGGGTTCTGTGAGGGCAAATGGTCGGTACAGCTTCATCTGGTTCGCGTGTACCCATTTGTAAGCGGGGAGCTGTCTCGGCCTTGAAACCCGGAGGCGGTAGGCCACTGGTGACAGCTTCCCAATGATTTCGAAGGGGCCTGACCAATCCGGGAGGAATTTCTTGGAGACTCCCACCGGTTTGGTGAACCTGAAGTAGAAAACTCAGTCTCCAACTTGGTACTCGCGGTGCGCCGCGGCGCGGTCGTAATGTGCTTTGGCCCCTTCTGCGTTTGCTTCCAAGTTCTCTTGGGCCCAAGCAAACGTAGACCTGAGGTGATCTCGTAGGTCTGCCACGTTCTGATGTGCTGTGTAGGCGGTGGCTACACTGACATCTTCAGGGTGGTAGAGGAGGTGCAACGGCAGCGTCATTTCCCTCCCTGTCATCATCTCGAACGGTGTGACTCCAGTAGACCGGTGTGGGGTGGACCTGATGGCCATCAGTACAAATGGGAGCTTCACGTCCCAATCCCTACCATTGCTGCTGACATACTTCCGGAGCATGTGGGTGATGGTGCGATTGGCTCGTTCGACTTGGCCAGATGACTGGGGATGGTACGAGAGGTGGAACTTTACTCCCACCCCCAAGATGCTGTACAGGGCTGTCATGACACTGGACGTGAAGTGGGTGCCTCTGTCTGAGTTCACCGAGAGTGGAAGGCCCCAACGGCTGAACACGTGATTCACAAGGAGGATTGCCATTGTGACTGCCGTGTCATTGGGCGCTGGGAGGCACTCGACGCACTTGGTGAAGGCACACGTTACTGTGAGGAGGTATTTGTTACCCTGCGAGGATTTTGGGACGGGTCCGACCCAGTCGACCTGCAAGTGGGACCAGGGGAAGGTGATCCCTCTCTTCTGGAGAGGGGACTGGTTCAGTGGTCGAGAGGGCTGGAATTGACAACAGACCAGGCAGCTTTGAACGTAAAGCCTAGTGTCACTGGTCATTGCGGGCCAAAATGCTACCTGCTGGAGGGTTTGGAGCGTGGCCTTATAGCCGCGGTGACCTCCAATAGGTGAGTCGTGGGCGTGCGCTAGCATCACCCCCCTATCGTATGGGTCCACGTTGGTCTGAATAGACTAACAGGCCCTTCTCCAGTTTCAGGTGTGACAGAACGCGGTAGAGAGCTTTCAGTCCCGTGGGGAGACCAGATAGGTCTTGTGGTGCAATGATTGGTGTGGAGCTTGCGACGCATGCACGAATTGTTCGGAGGTTGGGGTCTTGTTCCTGCATAGTGACCAAATCAGTGTCGTCGGGTTTCCGGCCCAAGTGCAGTGTCTGGGCGTCGACCTGGGGATTCTCCCGCTTCTCCCTCGCTTGTCACCGGGTGATGGCATTCACGACATGCGGCTGGGGGAGTGGGAATCCCTGATCTTGGAACAGCCAGGGTGTGCCCTGTTCTGCTTCCAACTTGGCTAAACGGTCGGCTTCATCATTGCCCTCCTTGTCAGGGCCCAGTGTAGGGGAATGGGCCTTGACCTTCTTCCAGTAGACTGTCATGCCTTTATCAGTCACCAGGTGGTCACATGCAAGGAACAGGTCAGCGTGTTTGATGTCCTTGTTGCGGGTGTTTCTCATCCCATCTCTTTCCAAATAGGGAAATGGGAGATGAAGCTGTGTCGCGCGTAATTTGAGTCAGAACAAATCACCAACTGACAGATGCTAAGTTCGACCACTTGCTGCAACGCGATAAGTGTCGCCGCAATCTCCGCGTACTGACTTGTCATCGGGCCCAGCTGAAAGGGGTTTGGCAGACCAGCGTCTCCAGTGGCCCAAACAATTCCCACACCAGCTCTGAGCTGGTCCTGCTGGCGGAAGGAACAACCATCGATGTACACTCGGGGTAGACCCCTGACACACATTCTCATCAAAATAGTGGTGACTCGAGGGGAGTGTCTCTGTGGTGAGGGGGAACATTTGGAGGTTGGATGGTTCCTTGCAGTCACAATGCTGACATTCAGCCAAGCCTTGCCCGAGTGCCAATTTGTTATTCTGGGCATATTTGACCTCGATGTCATACCCCTGCAGTGCCATCATCCACGAGGCGAGGCGGCTGTTTGACACGCGTCCCTCGCGAAGTCGCTGACTGTTCAGGAACGTGACAGGTTGGTGGCAGGTCTCAATAATCACTTTCTGGCTGCCAATGTAGCTATGGAAGTGCTCGATAGCCCACACTGTGGCGAGAAGGGATTTCTCGCAGTCCGAAAATTTCACTTCCACGCTGCTCAGAGGTCGACTTGCGTCGGCCACCACCTGTTTGTCGGTGTCGTACTTCTGTGTCAGAGCAGCGCTAAGACACTGGGGGGAAAAGCTTGCCTCTAGGTGAAACTCTGTCCTTGTCGGGGTAAGCCAGACAGGGTGCTGCACAGAGTTTCTCTTTCATGAGGCTGAAGGCTTGCTCCTGGTGGGGTCCCCACTCATAGGGCTGGTCCTTGCGGAGCAGCTCCGTGAGGGGCCTCGCTACCTCAGCATAGTCCTCAATGAATTGACAGGAATAATTGCACACTCCCAAGAAGCTTCTAAGCTCTGACACATTGGTTGGGGCCTGAATGTCTTGTATGGCTCGGACTCTACGTGCTTGTGGTTCGATGCTGTGGGCACCGACCGTGAGTCCGACGTACTCAACCTTTGTACGACACCACTGGCCTTTGGTGAGCGCAAGTTTGGCTCCAGCTGCCGACAACTGACCGAGGACATGTCTGATTTCCTCCAGGTGCTCCTGGAATGTGCAACTCCGCATGAGAATGTCATCAACGTAGATGAGGTTACCGCGGCTGGCGGCATCGCTCATCGCCTTGTGAAGGAAGATGTTAAATTCTGCTGGGGAGTTAGAATAACCAAACGGGCACCGGTTCCACGTGTACTGACGGTTGCCAAAGGAGAAGGACAGTTTGTACTGGTCAGCTGGGTCGACCTTCATGGTCCACAAACCGTTTGCCACATCAACCGTCGAGAAGAAGCGCGCGCCTTTTACCTTTGCTAACTCCTGATCCAAGTGGATCACGGGCCAGCGGGACAGTGGAACCTGCTTGTTCAACGGGCGGTAATCGATGGTGAGACGCTATTTGCCAGTGGGCTTCAACACAGGCCAGATTGGTGAATTATACGTTGAATTGCACTCTCGGATGATCCGCTTCTCAAGCAGCTTGTTGAGCATCTCCTGGATCGACTCGTAGGCTGCTAGAGGGATCCTGTACTAGCGCACAAAAGAAGGCGGGGCTCCAGGGTCTGTGGGGATTCGCATCGTGTGGAGTTCGGTGACTCCGCAGTCATGGGAGTCCCTAGAGAACAGAGCTTTGAAATCATAGAACAGCGCCTTAAGGGCGTCTCTCTGCTCCTGCGTGGTGAGGGCGTCAGCTTTTGCAAGCTGTTGGTCAATTTCGGACTCGAACCCGGGATAAGGTTCCTCCGGTGTCAGAGGGAGCTCCTTGCCGGAGGGGTCTATCCCCCCTGGTTGAGTCGTGAGGGCATACACAACCATGTCACCCTCGCTACCGAGATCTGCGCCGCAGATGGTCTGTTGCTCGAGGGCATTATGGCAAGTAACAGTGATCATCTGAGTCGGGAAGGCGAACAAGATGTTGTCAGGGGCGTCGTCCCAGACCAGGGACGGTGGCACGCCCCTCTGGGTCGACAGGCGTGGGACTGCCAATTTGGGCCCAAATGTGGCCTTGGCGGCAGTCAATGAGGGGTGAAAGCCGTTCTAAGAGATCCTGTCCAAGGAGGAGTGGTTCTGTCTCCACTGAGCAGATGTAGATCGGATGTGTCACTACCATTCCCTGATAGCCGAGGTTGATCCAGACCCGGCTGGTAATGGGTGACGTGTCCTGGGTGAAGCTGGTTATGCTCACATCACAGGGTTCAATTGAAAGGGGTTTACCCAGGGACATGGAGTTCCTCAGGACCTCTGCAAAGGTGTTTGCACTGATCAAGCTTATCTCGGACCCTGAGTCAAGCAACGCAAGCACCCTGGTTTCCCCCTCTGCCATTACCGAGGTGTAGATCCTGCGTGCGCCTCCCTTGCGCACCAGGTTGCCCAGGAAAGTGAGACCAACGAAATCAACTGAGTGATGGCTACCCATCTGGGGGAGGTGGCCTCTTCCCCCCCGTCCTCTTCCCCAGCTTACAAAGTAAACTTTGGCATTGGAAGAGGTGGGCACTAGGTCTAGTCATGCAGTCGGGGGCTTCGGGTCCTGTCCCTTGG
Source organism: Malacoctenus tetranemus (assembly GCA_032274765.1). Classification (NCBI taxonomy): domain Eukaryota; kingdom Metazoa; phylum Chordata; class Actinopteri; order Blenniiformes; family Labrisomidae; genus Malacoctenus; species Malacoctenus tetranemus. The sequence goes on along the minus strand of JAUESF010000016.1, from coordinate 19,748,508 downwards.
GGGGAGGTGGTGGTTTGGGCCGATCAAGTTTACCAACTGCCTCCTCCACGCATGCTTCAATCCATTCCCGCAAGTTGACACCTGAAGGGGTGTCTCTCTGGGGATGCTGATCCTTGTGGCGGAACCTACTTCTCTGCTTAGGGCTCTTTGAGACGTCGCCCTTTTCATGTGGGAAGGAACATGGCTTGGCCTTGTCACTTCCCTGTTCCCGCCAGTTGCGCCGCTCGGAAGCGGAGTGCTGTGTGGGGGGTGCAGCTCGGGCGGCGGTCCTGGCACGAGGTAATTCCGTACCTTCTAGTGCCAGGTCCGCTGTTTCTGAGGCTTGGACTGCGAGAACCCTAGGCTCCGCCTCTGGTCTCCTCCCATGCTTATTCCGGAGTTCCTATACCGTCTGCGCATGTCTACGGATCTCTCGCATCGTGTAGTTCCCAGACCTACAGAACAGTGCCACATCAAAACGGGTACCTTCATGCAGATTATTCACGAAAAGACACTTGAACTGCTATTCCTCCTCCAACCCCGGTGCATTCCGGCCCTGGAAGTACGCGACTCTCAAGCGTCGGTAGTACTCCCTGGGGGGCTCCTGCTTCTTCTGCGTTATATTAAGGCTGCTGTAGCGGGGTCATCAAACAGAGAATACTCTTCCCTAAGGGCCTGGCAAAGGGCAGAGTATCGGTCTCTGGTCGCTGGGAGGAGCGTCTCCATGAATGCATGGACACACCGTGACGTGGTTTTCCACACTAGCTTGAGCTTTTCACAAGACGAGGGGTTGGGGAGGTCTACAAGACAACGGTCCACTTCGCGCAAGTAGTCATCGATGCTAGATTCTTTATTATTAGGATCAAAGCGGTCAATGTCCTTAGCAAGGGATTCGAGTTGACGGGTCCCTTAGGGGACCGGGCCCATCCGAGTCATCGGATGTCACGTCATCATGAAAGTACGGGCGTGGTCGGCGCTGGGGAAAGGAGTCTCCTGACGCGGGAGGCCCATAACGACCATCGTAATAGGGCGCTCGAGACTGGCTGTTGCCCCTATTGGAAGAAGTGTACCGTCACCGGCGCGCGTGGTACTACTGTTTGGCATTACGTAGTCTGCGTGGTCGCGGGGTGGTAACCCCACGTCCCGGGGGTGCGAAGGTGGAGCGACCATTCACTGCCCACTTTCCGGTACTTCATCTCTGACGACATAGTGAGCCGGGGGTGTGAGACTTCCCGTCTCCGGCCGGGTGACGTGGCTAGAGGAGGGCGTGACCGAGGCAATGCTCTGGCCAATGAGATTCCTGAACGGGCGCCCAGCGCCTTTGGGGTCAAATGACGAGCCGGATGTTGTCATCCGCTCCAGCATTTTTCTTGTTGCCCATTCAGGAGGGGTTTTCAACTTCTGACATGACTGCAGCTCCCAAGAAAAGACACCATCACCCTGTCTGATGATGATGCGAGAGTGGCAGAGAAGGTCCTCCAGGTGCTTAGACCCCTCAAAGCTGTTACATCTCTGCTGAGCACTGAAGCTTCACCATCTGTGTCAATGATCATGCTGCTGAAAACAAGGATTCTACAATCCATGGCTCCAAGTGTGGAAGACAGCACCATCACTCAAGATGTCAAGACTGCCAATAGAGAGGACCTGAAGCCCAGATACACTTCACCCCCTACTCGACAGGACTACCTTCACAGATCTACTGCCTTAAATTCGAGGTTCAAGTCCCTGCCTCACATGGCTGCTGCCTTATGCCAGAGGACATACAGTGACCTCACCTCTGAAATTGTGAGCAGTCTGGACAAAGGACTGTGATGAGGTAAAGAAAAAGAATAATAATAATGCATTACATTTATATCGCACTTTTCAAGGCACTCAAAGCAGGTCCATTATTCTTTCACTCCTCATTCATACTTGGTGATGGTAAGCTACATATGTATCCACAGCTGCCCTGGGGCACACTGACAGAAGCGTGGCTGCCATTTTGCGCCTACGGCCCCTCCAACCACCACCGGAGCATTCACACTCATTCATACACCAGGAGTGCCCCTACTGGAGGCAAGGAGGGTTAAGTGTCTTGCCCAAGGACTCAATGACATATGGCAGGGGGATCGGGATTTGAACCGCCAATCCTTCGATCATTGGCCAACCAGCTCTACCTGCTCTACCACAACCACCCAGAATATTATTTAAAAACGATAAATTTAAATCTAAAAACATTATTTTCAGTATAAAATAACTTTTATTAGATGTTGTTGCCACATTTTCATGTCTCTGAAACATGAAAATAAATAATAGGTTTAATCCACTATTTTTTTTCTGCAGGGTCAAGCTGCAGAGCCAACAGGAGCAAATTTGGACACATCTCCTCCACAAAAGAAGTCGGTGATGGCAGAGCTTTTAGAAGAGACCTTTGCCAGCAAAGACATGGACAGCAAGACTCCTGCTGACATCATCAAAAAGGAGGTGGCATTCGACTGGGCAGCAAGTGGCATTACAGTGGATAGTGACCCACTGACATGGTGGAAAATCAATGAGTGCAAAATACCCTCGCATTGGCAAGATGGCAAGATGCAATCTTGCTGTGCCAGGCTCTTCAGTTCCTTCCGAGAGTGTTCTCAACAGCAGGGGACATCGTGACTGCAAAGAGGTCCACACTTTCCCCAGACGATGTTGACATCCTTGTCTTTTTGAAAAAGAATTTGAAATGATAAGCTCAGGTGTGCTTTGCTTTCTTTCTTTAATTTGTCTTTGATGATGTGGACATAGGCTCTATTTCACTATCCATGTTTCAAGAAAGATCATATGCCTTCTTAAATTGCACTTTAAGTTGTTTTTTAATTATTAATGGTCATTGTTCCATATTTAAAGTTAGTAGATCATGTGCCTTCTTATGTTGCACTTTAAGTTGTTTTTTTGTTATTAATGGGAATTGGTCCATATTTAAAGTTAGGGGATCATGTGCCTTCTTATGTTGCACTTTAAGTTGTTTTTTTGTTATTAATGGGAATTGGTCCATACTTAAAGTTAGGGGATCATGTGCCTTCTTATGTTGCACTTTAAGTTGTTTTT
>JAUESF010000016.1:19731683-19744164 GCA_032274765.1 Malacoctenus tetranemus | reverse complement strand
GATCTCCAGCTGCATTTGAGACGTCAGAAAAGTGCTTCAGAGTGTTGTTCAGCATGGGGGTGAGTAGACAATGAAGGTACATCGTTGTTTGGGCGGACTGTTCCTTTAAGGACTGCAGGTCACTGCTGGTCCACAGGTCCTGGGATACTTGCTGCCTGACTATGGAAAGGGGGCGGGTGGACCCATACTAGGCATTTGACAGGACCCGAACCAAAGCTTTGTGCTGGCAATGTTTGGAGTTCATGGTGAAGCCAAACCAGTTCTTCTGAGTGGCGATGGGCGCTCCAATGCCAGCTCTTTCAGGGGGCCACAAACCTGGGCTGTTTGTTGGGAAGCAGGCTCCTTGGACTCTGTGTGACTGTAGCATTAATACATCCAAAAACTCAAGCAATCGAAACAGGGCACTAAGCATTATTTTTCAAAAATTAAACAATCACAAGGCACACACCATGTATCATGGACCAGGTATCAGTGGTACGATGAAGATGTGAAGCATTCACTAGCTTTGGCAGGCAGGAGCAAAGGTGGAAGGCCGGGGGACAGAGGACTGAGAAGAATTCATTCAGCTAAACTTTACATGTCATGACTGATCAATGCCACCACTTCAATCCCTCCAGTCAATAATACAGGATTGATCCATTACGTTTGTCTTGGCTCATGACAAATTATCATTAGGTTTTTTATTTTTTAATTTCTTTTTTGTTCAACAGCATCTTCATTTTTTTTTACACCTTTATACTTTTTTTCCTGCAACTTTTGCAGAACACGAGGACCCAAAATTGCAGATCAGATTTTTAGGTGTCACTCACACAAATATAGGGTCATCAGCACCAATAATGGTTGCCATGCCTTATTATTGTGTTGCTAAGGATTATCCTCAAAGATATGACATGCATTTTAATTAAATTAATTTTTCTTTAGCATTTACTGTATTCAAGCTATTCTACGTCTGCATGATACATGTGACATCCATGTACATCTAAACTTTAACCGACTGGTCTGCGGAGGTGTACATTTATGTAAGGAAAAGGTCCAATTCCTTCTGTGCATTCCACCAGCATGTGCAAACATCAGTATCATAGAATCCCATCAGGGTTTTTTTTTTCAAGGTTTCCTAAATGCAAGATGCCTAATGTGTCCCTTTGGGCATTAATTGCAGTCTCCTTGAGGTCATTGCCATGCATGTTTATGCCTTTGTTGGTTAAAAAAACACCCCACAACATGCTTTCAGACCAGTTGCTATATCATAGGACTTTTTGTTTATTATCATATGCAAACATAAAACAACTGTTGCCTTGAATGCTGATCACACGCTGTCAGAGAAAGGCCATCTGTCACCAGATTTGAAATAAGTAACCCCGAGAAGACGCAGCGCCTGAAGGGGACCAATGCAGGTCTGTGAGCCATGACGCTGTTAAGAAGCCCACATTAATGTTTGGAACACACAAGCTGACCTCAATCAATAGTCAGTGTTTCTTTAACTCCAATCATTCCATTCCTTTCAGCCTGACTATGGCCTTGTTGGGCCGAAAGGAACGAGAGGACAGATGCACACAAACAACCCTGTGTGAGACAGTGCAGAGCAGAGGACTTTTTCGTTGACTGACAGCATCATAAAAAAATCCTGTCATAATTTATTTTTACCCATCACTTTAATTTAAAAAATACATCATAATAATATATTCAGTACCATTTTTTCCATTAATTTTTAATTAATGTTCATTGCAGACATGCTGAAGAGAGAATCTACACTGTGCCATCATCAGATGTATAGCCGACATGGAGCCTTTTCTCTGCAGTGACAAAACCAGTGAGTGGGGCTGCATATGAACAATGTTCTTGAATGATTTCACTGAGCAGTTCACCTGCTAGGGCCTGAATGCACAGTCTCACACCTTCCTACTGGCCTGCATGGACTTGAATTCTGTGCCCGCTTAATTAAAGGTCTCAAGTTGGATTGTTGCAGAAGCTGTTGTCATAAGGTTTTGCACTTTTGCCTGGGACAGATGACTTGTCATGGCCGTTTTGATGTGGAGAAAGGAATTACAAGCGCCACTTCAGCCAAAGTTTTGAAATCACGGAACATTTCTCCAAGTGAAGTTATCAGAAGTCGGCAAGACTCTGAACGAGGGCTTTCCTGATCCTGCAAACACTTGCTTCAGGGTTAGGAAGTCCCAAAGCATGTGCTCCTTCTACACCACTGGTTCAGCAGCACCGGTCTGTGCTCCTGAGAGACAATATGCTAACTCACCACCGAGCGGTCAGAGGTGTAATTAAAGTGCTGATTAGCAAAGGTTGCACACTAAACCAAAACTTTCTAACATAAAGAAAAACCTGAGGACAACTAAAGAAAACTGGCAGTAATTACCGTCCTCCTACACAAGGAGAAACAGACCATCATTTCACCAATTTATCAACACCCGGCTGCTCTGCTGCTGCTTCCACAATCAAACCTCCTGGTTCAAGTGCAAACAACTGGACAGAGGTGCACAGGAGGCTCCACCCTGGGTGGTAGGGTGGGGTGAGGAAAAGGGATTCCATTTCATATTATTCATCTTCCCCTGCTGATGTTCCCTGAAAAAGAGAGCGTGTAAGGCGTAAAGGCCAGTCGCCATCCTCTCCTACTTCCATTTGGTCAAATGATTCTGCAGCCTTCCTGGTTTTGTTCAGACCTCGCTTGACTGACTCACTGACTGGAAGCATGTTGGGAATGTATCTCCCTCTGCAGAGGATGTTGTCCTGTGCACTTAGCTCACATAGCCCCTTTTTCTACATGTCCATTCACTCCTATCCTTCTAGTCAGTGTATTCCATTACAATTCATGTTCAGCTTTCTGCATCTCTCCATGTTTCAAACTAATGGTACTTACACTAGAGTCCACTTGCTCAGTACCAACGGTCCATGTCTTAGTGAAGTCCATAGAAATCGTATCTGGTTATTCTTCCTGTTCTGTTGTGTTTGCTTACCATGGAAAGAAGAAGATGATGGTTGCTTTCATCCGACAGCAGAGTGGAGAAAGAAGGAATCCTCTTCAAATCCTATACAGCTTGTGAGCTACCAGCATCACTCTACAAATCTGTCTTTAAATACCCCCCCCACACACACACACACACACATAGAGTGGTGACAGTTTGATAAAAAGGAAAAGAAAAAAGAGCTCATTTCTTTCACCACATTTCAGGTTAGCTACAAGCATGACTGGCTGTGTGATGAGGCAGGTATGCTAAGAGAGGTCTGGATTGAACTCCATCCTTCCCTCCTCCTTCACTACCCCTTGCTCCAGCAAGACCATTTGCCCCTGGTCCTCATGTATGGATGGGAAGTGACACTGTGATTGTGTGCGGGAGGCCAGCCATGCTTAGATGAGCGTGTCACTTCTGCCTAGCCTGATTGCTACATTCATGGCCACAACAGCAAGGAGTTGAATTGAGGGAGAAAAGGTCAGAAGCCAGTGGTCATCTGCTCTGCCTCTCTTTGCCTGAAATTACTTGTCCTCCAGGAGGTGAATGAAAACAGACAGGGCCTGGGCTCAGGCAATGGAAACCTGGGAGATGATCTGCAAGGCCAGCAAGCCCCAGGGAGGGAGAAAGGATGGGGGATTGGGGCTGGGAGGGGGACCTGCTGTTTGAATCTGAGATGGGACCAAGTGAAGGTGTCAGATTCACAATGGTGCAGAGCTTGCAGTGCTGCACTAAATAAAAGAACGCAAGGTCAAGGCAAGAGTATCCCCGAGAAAGTGGCGTGGCATCTGAAAAGGAGGTGGAGGTTTTACTTCATCTGCATTCAGCAGACAACAGGATCCATTCATGGTAGAGTGCAACAAACACACATTTACACTTCCTGTTTGGTCTGAAAAAAAATGCTAACATTCACCACTGAAGGATAATATGAACTTGACCATATCGTCTGTTGAATCTGTAGATAATTTAGTTGCATTTAAAAAAATGTGTTTTCATTATTTTCATTAATCATACATGCTTTCATTTACTTTTTTATAGTTTCATTCAGAAAACCTTGAAGGAATTTGTTTCATGCTGTCCCTTATTTTTTTAACTGCTTCAATAAAACACAGAGTTCTGGCTGAAAATGTTTTTTGCTGTACTGTTCTAAATGGTGAAGTTGCCAACAGACATTCAAATGTTCAGAAGTTATCACATGGAAAACAAAAAAAAAGGATTAGCTCAGTGTTAGGAGGATACAGGAGCTGCAGGATTCTGGATCAGTGAGATCGTCATTCGAAGATGTTGCTTGATGCAGTTCTAACAGGCTGCACATGCAACTAGTTGTAATACCATGATGAGTATAGTGTATACTATATTTTCCTTCAATTTTTCCCTAATTATGTTTCTGAAGCAAAATGCTGGAGCAGCACTGTGGCCTCACTCATGGGTGATTCTTGTCCAGATTAGTGGATAAGTAGATGACTGGTTCCTAAGACAACTTGATTGTGAGAGAACAAACGGTCTGTTTGGTAAAAAGATCATATTCACAAGGATAATATATGATGAGAATATCAACATTTTCTGAAGCCTCAAGCTGTGGCTGAAATTGGATGTAGGTCAATGGGTGAAGTCCCACCATGATGCTGTTTTCACAATGTGTGTCTGAGCCTCTGTTTGGGCAACTGATGCAGAATTTGGGGGCTTACCTATTTGGACCATTACCAATTGAACTGAAGTTTAGTAAATTCGAGCTAATGTCATGGGCAGCTTGGAAATGAGTCCTGAAACTCAGCCTCCTTCTGAGTGGACTCCAGATGGTCTGCCTTACTAGCCAATAAATAATACACCTTCTTTTGAGCAAATTTATGAAAGAGTCTGTGCTTCTTTTCTAGCACACAGACTATGAGAGATTTATTTACAAGAAATTTCCATTACAAATAACTGTCTGACTGCCTTGAATGGTTGTGTGACCCTGTCAAACATGAAGGGTCTCTCCAAACCACCAGAATCCAATGTGAATGAGCCCTGTTCTGACCCCAAAAACACAACCATGCTAATTGATAACTGCTTCAGCTCTTTTACATCACTGAGAAATGAAGGACAGCCTCAATGTTTCCTTTTTCAGAGGGTGGTCTGGATCTGCTACACATTAAAACACATCACCCCACAGTTCATTTGCATGTTAGCAATGATTAGACACACAATGAGCTTCCATCCCTACAGCTTATCGTAGGGGGCTCTATATTCAGATTCCCTCTGAAACATTGGGTTTTCTTTTGCAATGCTGGACACTTTAAGACCTCCTGTAGTAACACAATCACAGTCTGCACCATGAAAGCAAATTATTAGAAAACTAGAGGGCAGATTGAAATTCACCTCTGATTTTACAACAGTTTGCAACAATCCTGGCTGTTTGGCTGGAATACTTGATGGAATGTTTCAAACCTGGGTAAACAAAGGGCCTGTGATTCTTCCACTTTAAAGCCTTTTTTTAAAAAATTTTTTTAAAATAAGAAATATGACATTTATAGAAGTGACTTTGGGTATTTCCAGGTGAGAGACTTTGTCTTCATTTAAAAAGTCACAAAAACAATATATTCAAAAGTGCAAACCTGAATCAGGAAGTCCAGCCTTCTGTTTGTGGTCCTGCTGAAAAGCACAGCTGATCTGGCTGTGTGCAAGAAATCAATAAAAATGTTACTGATAGACTTAGATGGTACAACTGATGATGATTTCACTGCCATACATGAAAGGAAACATACATAGTGTTGACTCACTGAGGGAGGAGGTACATTCTACTGAGTGGGACCATGGACAAGGTTCCATTTAAAGCACAGTGGCCCACAGGCGCTTTTTACAATGGTTCCGTGGATGATTAGAGATGTGGAGATGATGTGTCGTCCAGACACGTTTTTCTCAGAACATCGGAACACTCTTATCATGTGTTAGCCTGAACATCTTCACTAGTCTCTTTAAACACTGGGCCTTTGATATCCTGCGAAGTCACTTCCCATCCCACATGCTCTTCATCCAGTTGTGAGTTTGCTTTTCTTTTCTCTTTTTAAACCCTTTTGAATGCTGCTTTTGCCTGTACACTTTTGCATGTGTTTACGAGCCAAACATTTAATGTATTCGTGTTCTAATTTTGTGTGTCATCAAAATAAATGATAAACATGTATAAGGGGTGGAGATATTTTTCCATGTTATTCACTTTACAAATGATAAATAAATGCCTAAATCTTTAGTAAAAACTCTGAATGAACTGAAAGAAAGAAGTTTATAAAAGAAAACAAAGCCAGCATAAACAAAACCGTGAGGTTTGAGAGCGAACTGATTCAGATTCACTGTAATGTGTGGACCTTTGAATTCCTTCAGGGTATTGCCTCCTGTTTTGATTTGGTGCAAGGACGTTTTGCACCGTGCACAGTACAGAATCCGGGTGCATGCATTCCTGCTGCACCTCCTGTTGTGTTGCAGGTTCTAACTGCCATCTGCAGACCTCACTCAATCTCCCAATATCTCTGCGAGCAGAAGACCAGATTGAATTTTCCTCTGGATACTCCCAGGATGTGACAGACCTCACTGGGGAATCTGTCCCTGTTTCCGCCTCCTGACGCAGCCCTGCAGATACTCACCTCAGATATACTGAACCAGATGGGAGCTTTCCTCTGGCTTCATTTCACGTTCCAACATCACGTCGCTGCTGTGAATTTACTGGAAAACAAAGGAAAGTCCATCTTGTATGTGTGTAACGCTGTCTCCTCAGAGAGCGGTTGTGTGTTTCCTAGATTGGAGTTCTTATAAGTGAGTCACAATACAGAGACTCAATTACACAAAAGGAACAAAGCGTTCTGTGTTTGCTGCAACAATCTTTGATCATTCCACAGCAAATTTTTTCATTGTCATTTAAGCTACCACTGTGGCCCAGCTATCTGTGTGTGTGTTTGTTTGCATTTGTGTTTGTGTGTGTGTGCATGTGCGTGTCTTCTCTAACAGGAAATGAGAATAAATATTTACCATCTGTGGTGTTTTTCCCTCCCCTCTCCTTCGACACCACACAAGATTTCAGCACTTTACCCCCCCCCCCCCCCCCCTTTTTTTTTTTTTTTTTTTTATCAGTACTGGAGTTCAGCCATGGGCCTTTTTAATTTTCTGCTTTTGTGTTTTTAGCTGAGATTGACGGGCTGCTCTCTCCCTGGAGCATTGTTCTATTAATCTGTTTAATATGCTACTGAAACACTGGAGTACCAGAACAGGCAGCTGCGGTAATGGAATCGCAGCAGGTAAAGGCGGGCTTGCATATCTGACGACTGGCGAGGAGAGTAATAGAGCGGCAGGCGTTGTACAGCTGCATTGTCTGCAGCCCCCTGCCTTCCCCTGCACAGCTGATGACTTTGTGTGAATAGACAGGCAGATGGACACAGTATCCCTTCCTCCATTGTTGCTCAGAAGTAAAATGGCTCCCTTTGCCCGTGGTCTTCTGGTGCGCTTTTTAACGCTGACTCTTGTGGGGGAAACTATAACATTTAGTGGCTTCCAGAGTGTCATCAACAGACACTGAGCTGAAGCTGCATGAAGGCTGCATGAAGTGTGCTGGGAAATGACCATGAGCTGAGCATTATACATTAAAAGATGGCAGGTAAATGCCAACATATAATTGTACACCCCCATCATGCCAGAGCCCTCTCCCACCCCCTTCTGCTGAGGCAATGAGTTGTGCTTTAATTAACTCTGCCTTAATGAATGCGCAGCAAGACAGGGGTAGAGTCGGGTGGGGTAGGGTGGGGGGCTATTTTGAAGGCGCTGTCCCACATTGGAAAACTGGAGGGAGAACTGGTCACTTCCTTTCCATATCCAGTGTCTCTGACACCACACCAGGCTGGAGACAGTGGTACTCGAACACAGCGACATTCTGACTGTTGGCTGAGACATAGAGGGAGCAGAGTGCTGCTGAGAAAAAAGCAGGACAAGCAGCTCACACTTCATAGCTCCACAGAAGAGTCGTGGGCACCGAGCACGCTGCACCTATTGCGCTGCTCCTCGGCCCGAGGCTGAGCTCGGAGGACTCCAGTGTCCTGGAGCCAGGAACCAGCCAGGAAGGACCGACAAAGGCGGCGCAACCCAGAGACACAGAGAGCAGAAGAGCTTCATCTGGACTGACAGCAAGCACCTTAATAAAGATTGTCTGTTTGAATGTGCTGTTTGTCATCTGACTGATTGCAGATAATAATGTGTTTTTAGTGCTGAAATAGCTCCTCCCTTCCATGTTCTAACAGGTGGCGTAACCCAGATGTCCCACTTTGCTGTCCGTCCTGGAGGACATTGTCAGAGCAGTGTTTCAAAGTGAGGCAGAAACAAACACTACAGGCTGATATTTCTCCCACAACTTTTTGACCCACTGTCTTTCTCCCAGTGTGTAATTGAACCAATATAGGCAGCATTACCAAAAAATCAATCTCTGTGGCAAAAGAAAAAGAAAAAAAAGAGGCGTCCTGATGAAAAGCGATTGGGAGAGAAGCTGTGAAGCAGCAGAGGGGCCTTAGATCAAAGCAAGCCAGCGGTAATTAGAATACCAGCTCAAGAGAAATTAAACGTGGACAGAAATGAGGATTTTAGCTTGAAAATTACCTGTTGGGCTGTTCAAATAATAAATGAGAGCCATGTCTGGGAGTCAGCCATGCACAGATCTACAAAGTCAGGCTATCCGGTCGCCTTGCTTTCCTCAGGCAGTGTGACAGACATGAAGGGGGAAGGAGGGGCGGGAGGGGGAGATAATCTCACCTATTTTCAGTTTCACTCTCTTTATTTCAGCCTGCATTTGTTGAGCCATCCCCCACAGACTCTCTTTGATGGCTTTGCTCAATTTGAGAGCATCCTGTGTTATCGTCATCTCTTTTGGCCTTCAAGTCCCTGCTGCCTCGCACATCAGCTTTACTACTGGTACATTTTTGTCTGTGTGGATGATCGGTCGGTGTTATTGTTGACAAGGATTACACAGGTAACTCACACCCACTTCATACACCGTTTGTCTGTATAGTCAACAATGATATTCAGAGACACTATTTTTCCATCATCTTGATTTTCACAATATCATGATGTATATTTGCGGACTGGTCTGAATGATTTCAGATGGAAAAGCTCAGTGCCTGTACTGGGGCTTTTCTGTTGGCCCATAAAACAATGCAGATGTAAAACATTGTGCGCCCTCTGTAGGACACAAACTGTCAGAGCACATGAACTCCTCATGTTAATTTGATTGGTGAGCACCAGTGATGCCATGCATCACACGCGTTGCTCAGCTTTAGGGAACCATCCCGGTTGGGCCCCTCATTTTTTTAACCTTCATTTAAATGAACTTTGACCTCTATCTTCACGCTGGACCTGAAGTTTCATGTGTGAGGCTGAAGTTCAGTGCTAAGTTTGGCGGCTTTTACAGCAAGCTACTTGATGGCTCCTCATGTGATGGTGGTCTCTCTGACTTACTGAAGAAGCCCATCAACCTCTCTTACACCTCAGTGCAAAAGAGGTTCTCAGAGGCGTTTGATTTTACGCTTTTATAGCTGAGGTACAGACTGCATCCAGTCAAGCACGCACGCACGCACGCACGCACGCATTCACGCCTCCATGCACACACCATGCTATGTTTTTTCATAATGGCCTGGCTGTGCCTCCCAGGCAGTGTTGTTGGTACCTGCTCAGGTTTTTTGTTCACTGTTTGTAGCGCCAGGCTGAGACTCTACAAATGTCAGCCGTCATCAGGCGTTTGTGCAGCGTGTGCCCTTGTATGAAGGGGAAAATGCCGATGTTGCAGATCCCAGCATTTGATTTAGACACGAAAGGTAGGCCAGCTGAAAGCGCACTGAAGCATGAAGGTAAATTCCCATAATTCACAGCTGAAAGGTTAGCCGCTGGTGTGCTTTGCTCCTCCCTCATGTTCGACGCTAACAAATGTCACTTGATTGAAATGAACTCATTTAAATTGTTTGTGCGTGCATGTGCAAGCGTGCGTGTGTGCTCACTGGTACAGCTCTTAAACTGATGGAGTGTTTTGGCAGATAATCCTGTACTGAGCAAATCTGCAGTGTTGGTCTGTATCAGCACAGATATCAGCTTGTTGGCACCTCCAGTCAGCCGGTTCATGAATGCCACATGGGCAGCAGCCACATGACTCACATTCTCCTTTCTCCACAAGCGAGAGACACCTGGAGAACCAACGGCCTGCTTCTCCCAAGTCTGTGGATGCGCCCAAATGTCAGTAGATTGAATGCTAACAAACACGTTCCTCTTTCTCAGTTCCCTGCGCAGTAAGTCCTGATTTAACAAAAGTAACAAAACATCTCCGTGAGCTCCAAATTCATGGCATTTTTCCTCAACCAACAGTTGACAAAAAGGAATTATTCACAGCTTCTGTATTGCACCTTGTTTGCATTACTTCACCACAGTTTGTTGCAGACATACACACACTTCAGACATCAGACTGACTGAGGGAGGACGAGGACGAGGAGTTCTCAAATAAATGAGATAAAATGGATGAGGGTGCTCGAAGGATTTTTATCAGTGACCTGGTGATCCAAATGTCATTCATTGTTGAGGCAGTATAGTAGTGTGTGGTGCTTTAGCAGAGGGTGGTGTACATTGTGCTGTTTCAGAATGTTTCTACTTTTTAGAATGAAACATTTCACTATAACCAGCCATCCAGCATCACCAAGGAAAGAAAGTGATACAAAGTTTGAGGCTTGAAATGTGTGGAGGAGAAATCAAAACGACATCCATTGCTTTCATTTGAGATGAACAGAATCTTCAGAGGACAGACATGAGTCAATGTCTCGTGTCTCCTTCATCAGGACAGAGCGTGAGGAGTAAAGGCTCCTAATGCAGCAGAGGATAAAAGGGATTCAGAGGGAGTTTGGACAGCTTGCCGCATGTTCTTGTGCCAGTCGGAGGTCCAAAGCTCCGGGGCGCGGGGGTTTGAAAGGACCCGCTGTTGCTCTCTGGCTGAAAGAGGGTCATGTCTTTGTTTACGTGCTGCTGTGACAGAACAGACATCGAGGTGCAGCTTTTTCTCCCAGTTCTTCAGCTCTCTGTGCTCCAGCATCAAGAGCTCAAGCTGCTGTCTTCCACCTTAATTGAAGGTGAACAGATTATACAGGGATGGCCAAGACAGGCAAAAGCATTGAGCCCAGATCTTGCCCCATACTTTGCTGTGCACAATGAACAATGAATCACGCCAAGGGGTTGTGCGTACTAAGTAACGCCTGAGAGAGTGCTACTGGTAGCCAAAGATGGACGACTTGGTTCACGCGACAGTCCACTCATGTCAGCTCTGCCAGTGTAACGACAAGTCCGCCAGGCCTCGCCCTGCCCCACTTCAGCCAGTGGAACTGGCTACACTGCTAAAATAATGACAGTGTGATGAACCAACTTAGGCTTCAGAACACCTCTCTGAACTCTTCCTCTTCATCTGTCTGGGCTCGCAACTCGCATTGTTGTGAAGCAGAGAAGAGCCAAACATTGCTAATAAAACTTCAGTGATAATTAGCTTGTTTTCCATCAAGTTAAATGCACACAGATGAGAGCAATTTTCCAATCCAGCTCTTTTTCTTTCTCCTGCAAGCCGCCTCCCTTTTTTCTCCCGCAGTTAAATGAATACCCCTCCAACCCCCTACGACACTGCACACAGCACACAGCACACACACACTCACACAACTGAAAATATGGCATAAATTTTACATGACGGTTCCCTGGTTCATTACGGTCGATGAGTTATTAGCTAATTTGCAGCCATGAAATTTCTAACCACTATGACTGAACTGAAGTGTCAAGAGTTGGCTGAATGTGCTGTGCTGAATTTGATATTTGATGGGCACCTTCTGCTTTCTGCTGTGCGCTGTGGATGTGTGGTGCGCATGTGTGTCTTTCTATTTTCGCATTGTTCAATTTTGGCCTGAATCACAGTTGGGTCGACATTTCAACGAGGCATGATCACATGAAATCAGCGGTTACAACTGGACTGTCAGTAGGTGCAGGTGAGGACCTGACTGCAGGAGGAGGCAGGAAGGAACCCAGCTTAAAATATTATTTTACTGTAAATTGTTGCATTTGTCGTTTCCCTGTTTTACATCTGAGAATAAAGAGCCAAATGACAGCTATCGAATCATTAGTGCTTTATAAAGTAGATACGATTTGAACTAAATGGAATTCTAAAGGAAAAATGAAGCTAATTAAATAACTTTTATTCCATTTTATATTCGAATCAAAATGAATTTTTTTTTAAAAAAGTGCCTAATTGACAAGAATTAGAGATTTACTACATAAAGGCTCTGAATGCAGAAAACAAAAAGATTTCTGGGTCAAAGGTCAAGAATGTGCTTCCTGATTGTATGGCTAATTTTAAGACTGTGGTGCTGAAAGTGACAGTGGACATTTCCCTGTAGCAACAAAAGGTACTCACTAGTAGTGCTTTGTGTGTGTGTGTGTGTGTGTGTGTGTGTGTGTGTGTGTGTGTGTGTGTCTGTCTGTCTGTCTGTCTGTCTGTCTGT
>JAUESF010000016.1:19593058-19615108 GCA_032274765.1 Malacoctenus tetranemus | reverse complement strand
CCCCCCCCCCCCCCCCACTGTTGTCCCTTTGATCATCATCATTCCTGTTTTCTTCCCCAGATATTAAGAATGCATGGATATCACATCATATGACACATTCATAAAAATTGTTGAAAAGAAAATTAAAAACTAAATTAACCATAACCGAAATAACCCTCACATACAGCTGCATTCTTATCATCCTCACACTTCCAGCATTGGAAAAGTATGCATCAAATTCATAATTTATATTTTCACTATTGTTTATCCTGAAAAAGTCAGCCAAATTAAATCATTTAGCACTAAAGCTGCTGCCGGTATGCCTACAAATTGTGATATTATAAGATTTAAGGATTAAGGCCTGATGTAATGAAGGCTAAGGGCACCAGAAGCTCCACATAGTCGATAGCAGCAGCAGAATAAGCTTTTGGCAGAGACGATTTGGCAGATTTTTATGGCCTTTTTGTATGAGCTCAACCCACATACTGCTGCTCATCCCACAAATGCATATTCTTACAATTATGATCCCGTTTTATACCGTTTGAGATTTATTGCCAGGAAGCATTGCTATTGAAACTAAATAATTACCAAATGTCCTCACGTTTTGTCCAATGTGCAGCACTTTTTTTAGTAACCTGAGTGTTTGGCTGTGAGGAAGAGTTAGGGCACTGTAGTGGGCTTCCTCCTGCATGATTGTTAAATGTCTGCTTCTATGTTTTATTTTGGAAGATTTGTCATGATGTGTTGTGGTCATGTAGTGGCCTAAACAGCCTGTATTTCCAAAGTTAAAGAACTCCAAATCAAAGTTTGGATTGAAATATTCTTTGAAATGCTGAAATTCTGAGGAAAGCTTTAAACAGAACGTTGAGCTCTGGGTTTTTTCTTTCAACAAAACGCAAAACAATTTAGAACCTTTTTTGTTGTCCAACTGTGACTCAGTGGGAGGATGTCTGATGCTCTGATAGGAATTTTTACATGAAACAGTTCATTGGTGTTGGTCTATAAGGAGGCATCGAAAATATATGATGGCAAACATAAATTGGAATGAGTAAAAGTCATACTCACATACACACATGAAACATTTGGCCTGATGTAAATAAAAAAAACAAATGTTGACAGCATGATGTTCTGAGAACTGCGTTTTCCTTTTTTCCTTCTAGTGTTTCCTGATTGCTCTGTGGTATTCTACATTTTGCTGTGCTTGGGGCATGACTTGAAAATACAGTCGCTTTTTGAGGCCAGGTGATGCTGTTTTGAGTCAATAAGGAGCAGAGGTTTTGGGAAAGTCGTTTGAGTTTTGAGATTATTGTTTGAAGTTGTGAAAAACTGAGGGGACATTTCAAAAACAGTGTTTCCATCCATCCATCCATCATCTCCCGCTTATCCGGAGCTGTAATGTATTATTAGTTATTAGCTTATGGCTCAGTACTGGAACAAAAACATGCAAGATGGTCAGAGTTTAGTGTCACTAAAGGATATTTTTTTAATTTGTGTCTTTTTTTTTTTAAACCCACATAACAAAAAAAAAAACCTTTCATCAAATTTCTGCAAACTGGACAATTTCCTCCCGTTTGTCATCATTGGAAATTGAAAAGCTCGATTTTAGGATTTGAGACATTGTGTTTAGGGTTTCAACCCAGGAGTTAGTGGAAGCCTGTTCAACACTGTTTTTTGTCTTGTACCTCTGAATTATTGTGAGTGAAGTCTTGACAACCCAAAAACATGGTACCAATGCTGAATGTGAAGTTTCTACAATCACAATGTTATAAATATTGGTGGACAAATTCAGGCAGGACTGTGCAGCACATTCATGAACTCCTTTGTGAGAAATGTATCACCCAACAATGATGTTTGTGTGTATTTGTATAACTGCCCATCTATTTTCTGTGACTTATCACCTTCATTTAATTCAAAGCAGTGGTCACTTCGCCACTGTTGTTGTTTGTTTTTGTGTCTTTTATATTTCAACATTTTACAAACCATAATATAATGAGATTTAATCTGCAAAAGAAGACTCATTTTAGGAGCTAAATGACAATAAACCAGTTTACTATGGAATGAACATGGTCATGGATCCTCCTATGTGTGACTATAAAGCGCGTTGTTTCTTGGTAAAGTCCACGTGCGTCGCAGAGCAGTGGACGTACTGATTTAGGTTTACTGTGCTGATGAATACCGCTCATGAGTGCCCCCATGATTGTGTGTCTGCAGCACCCAGGTACACACAAAGGGGGCCGTCTCTAATGCGAGGCAGCCCGGCCTGCCGGTGATTCCTCACAGAGAGTATTGATCTGAGACTCAGGGCCTCATTCATTATAGGCTGACTAGCAGCAGATGAGGTGGGGCTTATTGCTGAGCAGGTTCTTTCTCTGTCATCTGGAAAACCACAAGGGTAAATCACAGCACCCATGTATAAGTAAATGTGGAGCTGGATCGTATTTCTTACTCAGCAGCATTACACAACATACAACATTTGGTAAGTAATGGAGTGACGCTCTTCAGCCAAAAACAATTATGCGGGACTTTATAACTATTTCAGGCAGATTAGTAACCAGTAAAAATCAGTTCAGTTACTTCTTTGAAAAACGGTCTTAGCTCTGATGATGTTTAAATTACATAACTTCTGTGCAAGTAAAAGTATTTTTGGCAGATCATTTCTTTATTGAAACAATGTGTCATGGAAATAAGTACTCTACTTTTGTAAAGCCTTTTTATTTCCCTTTGAAATGATACCACATATTTAAGAAAAATGCATTTGTGGGATGAGCGGCAGAACACACAACGGTAAGTTTTCAACCATGACATTTTTTTCCAGAACTTGAACCCAGACTCTGTTGAAGACATTTGTTTAGAAGGTCAAAGTCTGGAGGAAGGTTAAAACCTTTGGTGGCGGCAGTGTGACGGTGTTCAGCAGCATATCCAGTATCTCCACTGACTGGGACTGAAATCTATCCTCAATGGCAACGCATGCCACCACAATGGAGGTGGGGTTTATCAGTGAATGTGGGAGTGTTGGTCAGTTGTAAGAGAAAGGATCGCCTCCTCCTGCAGTGTGTGACCGGCATGAGGAGCTGATGCCAGGCTGGTGATGCCCTCTATGGATCCTCCACATGACACTGAGACTCCTGCAGGTTACATGGAGAAATCCATTGGTCATCTTCCACTTCAGTCATCCAGTACACCAAACATCAGACAGGATTCAATGGCAGAATAAGCTAATTATTATTGGAAGAGAAGATTTGCCAAACTTTTCATTGAGACAAATCGTACACAGCTACAAGCTGCTCATCCCACAAATGCATCTTGATTACAAGTGTGGTCTCGTTCCAAAAGTAAAAAAAAAAATTTAAACGTGTACTTACAGTGTTTATAAGAGTGACACAATCATGCACAGTGACCGATGCACCAAATCAAAGATGGAGTGAACGATGGATTTGCTGAACATAATGCATCAAGAATAATTGGATTGAAAATGAAACACAGCATGAACAAATTGCTCACTGACATCTACACCTAAAACCAGCCACATGCAGGTCGCACGGGAATTTGGGAAGTAACTCAAGAACCGCAGCTTTCATATTTGCATGAATAAACACAGCCTACTGAGCGCACATGGTCAAACTGCCCTGATGCGTCCGGCTCACATCACCCTAGCTCCTCACATCTGTAAGGCGTTCAAATGTCACGCTTTAAATAACAGATATTATTTTTGATTGTTTTTTTTTCTGGAAATAAAAGATTTACTGTGAAAAAAAACAACTTCAAAAGCACTTTGAAAATATACATACCGTTTTTTTCTATAAAAATTAAAAGACACAATCTTGTGTTTGTGAAATAAACATACGCATGAACATTTATGAGTGATATGTACTTGGGGTGGGGGCGGGGGGTTCACTCCCCACCCCTGCTCTCTGTTATACACTGAAACCTGGCCAAGGTGTGCTTTGGTTTCTACCCGATTCCTTTTGACTTGTTTTCTGTTTCTCAGAGCTCCTGTGCTGCAGGAAACGAATGACTGCTGCCTAACGATAGAATAATTAATTGCAGAAGCTCGACGGGGGGATGGGATTGGATTCAGACAAGGGCAGGCAAGTGTATTACAGGGCTGGCAAATGTGCCCTCATGCCAGGGAGTCAATTTGAGTAAAACCATGCAATGTGACATCATTTACTCAGAAATCCCTAATTTGTCAGCATTAATATTTCAACCCCAGCATTGCCCGTCACAGTATGCCAGAAATGACTGATCAATCTATAAAACGGTAGCTGCTAATTTATTGAATATTTATGTGCAATGTCACGAGCAGGAGACTCACAGAATTTATTCACCTTGCTTTGTCTATTATGCTCGGGAACGTTCCCAAAAAATTCACACTCCAGTGTCCCAGACAGTGAGGACATATGTCGAGCAGCTGTGCACAAGCTCACACCCCCCCCCACACACAAGCATGTCATTGAAAAACATTGAGATGTTTTTGAATATTTGATCATTGTGATCATTGCGCAAATATAATGCTGACAGCAAAATCCTAAAATGTCACATTCTTGATCACAGTTAAATGAGAAGAGTGTTGTGTAAACGTGGCTGCTGTACAAAAGCATTGCAATAAAGCAAACTCTGGAAAGAAATGTTCTAAAGAGCCTTTGCTTGTGAATGGGAAAACATTTTATGGTGAGAACATGGGCTCAGATCTAGTCTGCGTCAGTCTGCATCAGCTGCAGACTCACAGAAACAGACCCGTATACTCTGAGAGGAGGAGGAAGGTTCACGATCAGCTGGCAGTCTTTTACCAGGTGTCGCCCTCGTCGCTTTCAGCAGGGTGGGACTTTTCTGTTTCTTTCTCCTTCTCTCCGGCTTTCCCAGGACAAGTTTACCTTCCTAAGCAGCTGCATGCTGACTGCTGACTGTGCATTGCTGTCCTTCACCTCCATGTTTTCCATGTCGCTTGTGTTTTGATCAAAAAAATAGAACATGAAGAAGCAAAGCTGATGAAGACGATGTCCATTCTCCTCCGACTGTTGGAACCAGGGAGAAAATCCTGCAGCACTTTTAGGAGTGTGACCAACTTGGCACCCTCCGCATTCAATCTACAGACTTGTAGATGAGCCAACCCCTGTGCAGTGTTATTGGAGACGTTACTGCTGACTCGGAGGTTGAAGCATGTATCTTTCTGCAGCCTCTGCTGTCATGAGCTTCTCCATGGCCATGAGCACGCACAGGCACTGCTGCAGAAAGGACACACTTTGTATCCACCGCAAGAAAATTACGTATGTTCAGAGCTGCAGCCAATGAAACTCTACAAAAAACAGGGAAAAATGCTGTAGCGACATTTAAAGGGTTCATGTGTTCCAGTGGCCTGCAATAGAGTCCTAAGTGGAGCATCCGTTCAGGTCAGAGACTAAACCATCCATCAATCCTTCTACTGCGCTGATCCGCTAAACCACACTGAACCACTCCATCGTCTTCAGAGTGAACTTCCACTGACTGGGAATTGAAATCAGAGCAGACTGAGCAACAAAGGCGGACTCGAACTCAGTCCTCATGTTGCTGTTGTAGGATGGCAGGACGTGAATTTGGGCATCTGTTAACTGAACTGCCATGGAGCACCGGCAGCTTCTTGGTTCATAAACCAAACTTGTAACCAGAAGATCATTGGATCAAGTCTTCGGACTGAAAAGCGGATGTCACATCGTGTCACCATCTTCTCCCCACCACTGGGACTCCCAAACCCCCGACTGTTCCACAGATGTTGTACAACTGCCTTCGATTGTTCAGGCTGAAATGACGAATGTCTGTGTAGAAGTAGCATTTATTCTCTTCCAGTAAGAGTGAATCCCCTTAAAGCTCCATCCTAATCTGTGTTTATGGCTGTGTTTGCAGCTGCCAGCACATGACTTCCTGTGTCATTGTCTTATTCCATACATTTTCCTTGTATTATGCCTTATGGGAGAAGAGATTTTTATTTTGCATAACACACATTGTATGCAATTATTTACTGTCTGGAGATAGAAAAATCCTTCCATTTTCTGCTTTTGTTGGCAGCAACACTGCACATTTACACAATCGGTATTTAGCACAGACAGCATAATTATGACAGCACATCAGGGCTTAAGTGCTGGGACAGCGCCAAGGCGAAAGCCGTTCAAACCCTCATCCTTCAATGCCGCCCATGAAGATCATTATGAATGAAAATTAGTGCTGGTGGGACGTTATGGTGGTGGTGTGGAGGAAAAATGCCACAACAGAGAGTTAGGAACACAGCAGCCCTGCACACATCGTTCTAGCAAGCTTCATACTATGTCTCAACCAAGTCCATTAAAGAAGACATGATAATCATGGGCTCATATTCAACTGCACCATTAGGACAACATATATCTGGATTCTTGGGACAGCTTTGGAGAAAGACAACATAACCTCTGTATATTGTGGTGTTGGAACCCTTATTACTACTATATGTTGCTCAAATTATTTCAAGTTGAACGTCAATGACAGTGGGTTGCCGGACCCAATCCCAGCATGCACTTTGGGGAAGTCAGGGTACGCAGGTCATCCCAGCTTTAGCACACCTGATTGTATTGAGCTGCTCGTTAGGCTTTCAGCAAAGCTTCACAGTGACACTGATGAGCTTTAGCAGTGTCAGAGCAGGAACTCATTGAAAACATGCAGGGATGAATCCCACCAGGACCAGGAGTGCCCACCTCTGCCAATGTAAAGTCAATTTGCCAAAAAAACACAGCTTAGATGCAGAAAATAGATTTTTTTTTTCAAATACAGTAAGCAAGAACATGTCTGTCTGGAGTAATACTGTGTGCAGTGCATGAGTTTGGCTTAGTTTTGTGAACGGGTGAATATGATGTGGAGGTAAAAGGTTTATTTAGGTTGAATCCATCCACATTTTACTATATCAGATTACCCCCCCCCCCCTTTAGGCTCACAAGTCCAGTTATTCAATCTGGAGTTTTTCATTGAGATGTTTGTCATATGCACATGATTAAACTGCCTTTAATATGCAGCATCCCACCCACAACTGCCACACTGTATGATCCCTGTGGATGTGAATCTTTACAATGACGGCATGATTATCTTTATGATTTCAACATGCTGACTCTTTGAGCCTATATTAGGGTATGTATTCAGTATTATTATTTGCTGCATCCGACAACAAAGGAATACTTTTTATGTTTCTTCATATTTTCTTTCCACAATGTCTTTTAAAAAATGTAGAATCCAGGTAGTAGCTGAAAAAAACTTAATAGTCTGTGATTTGGGTCACAGCTGCACTTGACTACAGTTAGTTCCAGGTTTTGGGGCCAGAAGGGACCACTTACCTTCACTGACTCGCTTCTTATCCAGCCGCACTGGTCAAGGCCTTTTCCTAGAGTACACTTGAGCCAAGTAGGTCAGCAGGTGACCAGTCTTAACAGCTTCCAATCCAAAGTGAAAGTCTTTTTCTTGCTCTGTGGTTAGCATTAGCCCCGCCATCCCCCTATTATATCAGCACTAATTACAAATTCTTCAACCAGTGCCAGACATTACAATAAGACAGCACACTGAGCATATGGCATAATATCCTATTAATGAACACTCTAAATTCAAACTCAGGTCAGCGCTATCACGCCTAAGAACGTGTCACTGATCCAATGGAAGCGGGGGGTGGGGGGTGGGGGGGGGTTACACGGGCAGGGGTAGCAGAGGGGGAGGAAGTGACCTTCTTCTAAAATGCACAGACTAATTTGAAGGGGGAAGGCAGCCCCCAAGGCCATCTCATTGTTTTACTTGTTTAATTTTTCGCCAGCAATTATTGATATAATATTTTGATGGGAGAGCTGAGAAAGGAGAAGTCATTAACAGGGACCGAGTGGGGAAGTGTGACTTTTTTTCCTCTTTGCCTCCAGCTTGTTCTCCTCGCCCCTTTGCATTTTCTTTAACACCTCCCTGCTTTTGTGTCTCCCCTGCCTGCCTCTCTGGGGAGACAGGCAGGCTATTTACATCTGCTGTCACAGCAGCAGAAGAAACAAGTCGTGGCTGTTCTCATCAAGCACGTCATCTTTATGGGCACTGTGAATGACAAGAAAGATGGATACCCCTTCCCTCTTTTTTACCTGACCCTCCTTTTTAAAAAAAAAAAAAAAAAAAAAAAAAAAAAAGAGGATTTTGCACCGTTTTAGTGGGAATGGTTGTTGTTCCTTCCTGCATATTTGAGTGTAATCTGCTGGGATGACCTCTATGGCGTAAGAAGCTGAATGTTGAGACAAAGGTAACAAAGTGATGGAAGTAGACACTTAACTTTTGCTCCAATAGAACTGTGATCTGTGGTTTCCCTGGCGTCGACAGACTGTCACACTTGTACTACAAATTTGAGACAGATAAACTGTGCCATTGCTGTCATGTAAAATTCACATCAACAGAGTCAAATGACTCTCACCACAGCCCTGGTGAGAGGCTTCAGGGGCTCATCAGATTACACACAGGGCCTCCTCTGAACCTCTCCCCCAGGAATGGATCATTTTCAACAGGCCCCAAAGCTGGACCCCTTGCCCCTGGCCTCTGCTGAGTGCTTGAAGCTGTGTGTTTGTTTAAAAACCAGACCTAATCCTCCACAGCAGCTGTTTCAGATCAGGTCGCAGTTCAGTGCTAAGCACAGCAGGGGAAGGAGGCGCAGATGGCTGCAGGTGCAGGCTGAGGAGCAGATGCAACAGCCATCAAACCCACACAGGCAAACAAAGAGAAGATGTCAGTTGTCGAGTTTGGGTACAGTACCACCGTAAGTTAGACAAGTCATCTGAATTTATGTAGTTTACAAAAACAATCAAGGGTTTTAAACAAAACTGGATTTTTTCCATATTAGAACATAAAGACCTCACTAGCTGCACATCTTTAAAGGGGTTGACCAGATCCTGTTCTCCATGGGGGAGCATCCTTTCTGTCATGTTGATTTAATAAGCTCTTCAAAAGAAGTGACACACTCCAGCAAACTTTGGAGTTTCATGCTTTGTCGTGAACTAAGAAAACCCTGACTGAGCTGGTAAACGAGGCTTTCGTGGCCACAAAAAGAAAAAAGTTAAGAGTTTTTAAAAAGAGAATACAGCAGCTCTCTCGATTTCTGTGAAGCAGTGGTGGGGAATCGTGGTCCTGAAGTGCTGGTAGGTCTGGAGCTCCTACCCATCTCGTAGACGGGTAGGAGCCGGAGTGCGAGACAAGACATGACCCCAAGAAAATCTGTGCAAAGAATTTTATTGACACACCCTGCAAACCCAAGAACCATGAGTGAGAAACAAAACTGAAAGTGGGAGAGGACAGGAAAGGCAGGCGGAGCAGGTGCAGGCTGGTGGCAGAGCTGACGAAGTGAGGAGGCAGGTGGAGCAGGTAAGGGCTGGTGGCAGAGCTGACGACACGATGAGGCAGGACAGGCTGACGACAGGGAAGACTCTGCAAGGGATGACCTGATCTCCACAGCAGCGTAATTCCAAATCAAGAGAGCCACGAAAAGCAGTCGACTACGCAGGGTTTTAAAGCCGCCAGCCAGAGACACTGCAGATTGGAATCACCTGCTCACCTTGTCGCCGCACCTTGGTCACGCCCACCTGGGAGGGAGACAGGGAAAACACGAAGAGAGGAAGAGAACAGAAGAAGATGCACTACACCCTACTGGAGGCTGTGGGCATAACAGGAGTCCATTGTGACAGCTACATTGTTGATGTTGTGAGGATCAACATATATTTATAGTCATTTTGGTTCACACAGATAAATCATTTCTATGTTTTTCTTAAATGTTGCTGCTCCTCGTTCACTGACCTCACCAAGAAGATACGTCTCAAGGAGCTGTTGTGAAAAGAGCCTGTGCTGAGAAGTCCTGACTTTGAGCACCTGATACTGTCTCGGCAGAAGCCTCTTGAGTAGGACTCAGAGCTTCGTGTTTCAAGAAGAGTCTGAAAAAAACCTGCAGCCCATCATGTGACGGTAGATACTTCAGAATGAAAATGAGTGTCTCACCATCAATAGACTCTAGATTTCCTCAACCATGTCCTGCTTGAATGATGATTCACACTGCAGACTAATCATGGGACATTGTCTTGGCTTCAGAGTATGAAGTCGAGAATTTAGGCCCACTTCCAATTGTTTTCCTTAATCCTCAACCTTAATACTTAACCTTCTTTCTTAACCTTCTTCCCTACCCTTAACCCTCAAAACGGCAAGAAATGGGACACTCCTTAATGCAGATACTTCCTCCATACTGTCGGGGGCAACATTACGCCAAAGCGGCGTTCAGTCTGTCAAGTCAGAAGAAGAAACTGTAGCAACAGCAGCAAAAGATCATAAAAGAGCGTAAAAAAAAAGTTATGCAACGGTGAGGTAACTACTCCATAACATGGGCTTAAACTAAAAGAATACAATGTTTTTCGTAATATTTATATCTCCATCAACAAAGAAATGTACATTTTTAGCTCGCCGCGCATTTTAAGGACTACGGTTGAGGATTGAGGATTAAGGAAGACAACTGGAATGGACCTAAAGTCTACAATCACTCGGCAGTTCCTTGCATTGCAGGTGCAGGAAAGGTCGTGACAACTGCTCTGCTGACAAGAACCCCAGCGCATCAAGAACCCAACAAGGGCTTAAGGTTGAGGGAGAGAAACTGAATATTTGATTTATGTTTAACTTGGTTAATTGGATTGATAATTGTTTCATCTGCAGGAGGAGGAGTTTCTTTTAATAAAAGCTGCAGGCTGGAGAGGTTTACAAAGAAATTGGCCAGAGGGAACCGACAGTGATTGAAGTTAAACATGCTGGAGAGCTGGAGCTGTAAAGGTCCCCATTGTACAGAAAATTTACCTCAGTATTTTGAGCCCTTAGTATGTTCTCTTTTTGTATCCATTCCTTAGTTTTTAATTTGTGTTCTGTGGCATCAGTTTGTTTATTTTCTCGTTTTTCTTTGTCCAAGTGGAAAACCACTGTAAATATCCAGCACTTTTTGCAACTCTTAAAGAAAAATAAATACGTGTTGGTGAGTTGAAGGCCCCCATCACCTGGTCCCTACCTCTCTCACTCAACCTTACAGGAGAATAACAGAGAGAATGTGTACTTTAATCCAAAACAAAGGGGTGCTCCATATGTCAGCCATCAACAAATTGTCCCTGTTTTCAATTTTAAACTGTGTCACAAGGGGACACAGGAATAGCGATTTGCATTATTTGAGAGTGAAATGTAATGTGAAGAGGAAGCCACACCAAGTCTTTCAACACAACAAATGTATTCACACGTTGGGAGCACCATTACCCAAAAGTACGCAAGTAATTGCACTAAATTCTTGGTTAAAAAGTGAAAACACAAATCAAGGTAGAAGCAGCTGATGCCCCAATTCAGCGAGCCCTCGACAAATCCAAGAGAGTTGCCAAAAGCCGAGTCAACCACGAACAGGGATGATGATTATTCATGACCAACCAGTCTCCTAGGTGGGAGAATTCACTTGTTGGTAGAGCACAGTGAACAAAGCAGCAAAGTCATGCTTCGATTTTTTGACATTACTTTTGCATGTTTGAACAACTTGGTCAGGCACATATCAATGTGTCGGTGAACTAGCAGCAGGATGGACTTCCGCTTTACATTGGATATATGAAGCTTGGACACAAGTCAGATGAGTTTGTTCAGCTTTTAAGTCCAGATGTAGCGAGTCATGAACGAGTGACTCAGAAGTTATGAGTCACTTTACTGACTTGGGACTCATAGCCATCATCTCCATTAACCCGTTCACTGACTTATTCATGCTACAGCTAACTGACTGCCTGCTAAGAAGAGAACAGATGACATTTAATTGCTCACAGGCTGCTATTCTAACTACAGTTGTATCAATAGAATATATAAATGTAGTTATTGTATGAGTCCTGTGGAAAACATTGAAACTCTATTTTTTGTTTGAATCCACCTTTTTCTGTGCGCATGTGTGACAGCGCGCAGAAAGTGACAGTCTGCGAGTGAGCTGCTGGCTGGCTGGCGAACCATTCAGCCTGGTAACCCTGCAAAGAGGAGGGTTGAAGGTACAGTACCTCAGCTGAATGTCAGCTTGAGTGGTCTGACTGACAGCAGATAGAGAAATGATCTGAAGCACATGTTGTGGTTGTCTACAGAATGATACGTACACTTAACATAAAATGTTTATCCTGTTCCACTGTCGTTCACTACTCAGTGACTCCCCCTACACTGCAGCAATGGACTGACCCGCCGTACCTGTTTACCTCCTCGAGTGAATGGTGGGGATAAACTATGTCCTGAACACATTATGCTGATCAGTCAAGGATCTACTGTTTATTCTAATGATAAACTACGATTATATGTTATGTTAATTTAATGTCTATTGTTTGGTTTTAATACTAAATTCAATAAATTAACAAACTTAATTAAATATTAAATTTAAAATGTAATTTTAACTTTTAACTTTAACTTTATTCAAAAATGAAATGGAGCAGTTTTTCTCATTTCCAAGCATTGACCTCCAAAGAGGGGCTGCGTGGTGATTAGCGCTCTCGCCTCACAGCAAGAAGGTCCTGGGTTCGTGCCCAGGTGGGGCCTTTCTGTGTGGAGTTTGCATGTTCTCCCTGTGCATGCGTGAGTTTTCTCCGGGTACTCCAGCTTCCTCCCACATTCCAAAAACATGCAGAAGGTCAGTTGGCGATTCTAAATTGTCCGTAGGAGTGAATGTGAGTGTGAGTGGTTGTTTGTCTCTGTGTTGCCCTGTGACAGACTGGCGACCTGTCCAGGGTGGACCCTGCCTTCGCCTGTGAACAGCTGGGATCGGCTCCAGCACCTCCCGCGACCCGTAACACAGAATAATAAGCGGTACAGACAATGAGATGAGATGAGATCTCCAAGGAGCAGGAATAGATGGAAGTTGTATCCACAAACTGTGTATGCGCATTTGCACAGTGACTCGAGTGACTCATACACACGGTGCACTTTGTTGAGTGACTCATGAGGACTCCAGTCAGTAAAAGGAATTGGGTTCCCCATCACTGGGTTATCTTCAGGGACCACACGATTGGTAGAATACATCTCTAGGATGCTCCTGAACACATTGTCAGTGATGTGACCTGGGGTCCTCGGGTGTTTCAGGTCTTTCAACATCAGACACCCTCACCCAGGTGAACCAGCCATGGTTGATCAGACCTGGCTTGTGTTCAGGTGTCATTCACTACGCCCCATGGATCACCTCTCCTGATCCAAAGCCATCTGGAGGCTTTCTCTGCTTCGTCCATGATGTTCTTGATGGCTCTTTTCCTCTCCATCCCGGTAATGCCAGCGCACTCAAGGTCTTGTAGAGAGATTGGCCAGCAAACCCTCTGCCGCCTACCTCGATGGGTATGCACTTTGCCTTCCAGCCCTGCTTGCAGGAGTCAATGACCAGCTCCTCATACTTGGTCCTCTTTCTCTCATGGACCTTGTCCAGTCGGTCCACCCATGGCACTGCCAGCTCCATTAGGATGATGTTCTTTGTTTCTTCTGAGACCAGGAGGATGTCTGGCCTCAGGGTGGTGGTGAATATGTGCTGGGGAACTTCAGTTGTTTCTTCAGGTCAACAGATACCTACCATTCTTTCACAGTCGCCGGTAGTCCTGGTGGGTTCCTGGGTGCTGCGGTTTTTCGCAGGCACTCGCCAGCCTTCACAAAGGTGATCATCTGGGTGGTGGAGCGAGACCGTCTACTGCTGCTTATTCCCCTGTTGATGGCTTCCGCGATGGGTTTCAGGACCTGGTTGTGGCGCCAGGTATATCTCCCCTGCCCAAGAGCTACTGGACAGCAACTCAAGATGTGCTCCAATGTGCCCCTGCCTGGGCACTGCGGACAGTTGGGAGGCTCCGTCTTGCCCCAGATGGAGAGGTTTAATGGTCGAGGCAGGATGTCGTACACTTCCTGGACAAGGGACTTTATGCGCTGTGGCTCCGCCTACTACAGCTCGGTCCAAGTGACTTTCCGGTCAATGGCCTGCTCCCACCTTGTCCAGGCACCCTGCTGCCTCAGGCCGACAGCTCTGCTGGTCCTCCGCTCCTCCACCTCTGCCCTCATCTCCCCCTCCCCACCAGTCTGCGTCTCTCCTTCCCCTTGGCCTTCTCATACTGAGATGTTGTAATGGTCCCCAGACCAGCTCTACCACGGGTCACTGTTCCAACCAGGGCTCTGTGTCGTATCCGAGACTCTGCCTGTGATACAGCTTCATCGGCTCTCCACTTCCTCAAGGTTTTTCACTTTGACCGCTGCCTGGGTCGCTGGAGTCTCTGTACACCATTACCTCTCTGGCCATTGTCACCTTAAACTCCTCTTCCAGTGATCTTAGGGGCAGTTGGAGCTTGGTGTTGTGTCCATAGAGAGCAACGCTGGTGAGGCTCCGAGGCAGACCCAGCCACCTCCTGAGGAAGCTGCTGACTTTTCCTCTCCAAGCCCAATTGAGATGGAAACCTCGTAGATGAACAGAGGCCAAAGTACCGTAGGCAGGATGCCGTGTTGGTAGATCCAAGCCTTGAACTTCCTGGGAAGCCCAGACCAGTCCACTGCTCTCAATCCAGCTCCTGACAGATTTCCTGAACAGATGCTGAATCCTTTAGGCTGCTGTTAAGCACCTTGCCAAGGCTCTTCACTGGTTTTTCTAAGACAGTTGGGATTGATGCCCCTCCGATGCTGAAGTGGAACCTGTCCACGACTTTGTCCCTCTTCAACATCAGTGACATTGTTTTTTCAGGCTTGAACCTCATCCTTTCCCATCCACACAGCTCCTCCAGCCCTTGCAGGATCCACCTACTGCCGGGTACTGACTTGGTGGTAATAGTCAGGTGGTCCATGAACGCCCTGATTGGTGGTTGGTGCACTCCTGTTGTGGTCTTTGGGCCAAAGCATTGCCAAAGCAAAAAGGATCACAGAGATAGTACAGCCTGTGATGATCCCAACCTCCACTTTGTGCCACCCTGATGTTATGGACCCTGATGACACTCTCGTGTCATGGTCGCAGTAGTCCATGATGAGTTCAGCCACTTGGCCTGGCACATGATGCCTCTCCAGGGTTGTTTGGACCAGCTTGTGTGAGATAGAGCCATAGGCGTTAACCAGGTCAAGCCAAAGCACTGTCAGGTCTCCTTTGTTCTCCCGGGCTTCTACTCCTGTATGAAAGTCGGTTGTCCATCTTGCTAGTATGCTGAAGAAAATCTTCCCTTCGACACTCAGCAAGGAAATGATCCTGAATTGGTCGATGTTCTTGGAGTCGTCTTCCTTTGGGATCCAGGCTCCTTCAGCAAATTGCCACTGCTGCACCACTTTCCCTCTTCCCCAGATGACTTTCAAGGTCTTCCACAACCTCTTCAGTAACAGGGGACAGTTGTAGTAGACCTTGTAAGGCACTCCACTTGGACCGGGAGCTGAACTGGATCGTGCCCTCTTCACAATATCCTGTATCTCTTTCAGGAGCAGTTCCCTGCCTTCAAACTCCTTCGTGGGCGGAGGTGGTTGTATCAGGGTATTGTACTGGTCCAGCTCCTGCTGCCTGGCAGGGTCGCGATAGGTGGCCTGGATGTGCAGATCGATCTCTTCCTTGGAGCAGGCCAATCTCCCACCACTCTTCTGTCCCAAGAGTTGCTTGGTGAAGCCCAAGGGGTTGCTATGAAGGATGCTCACTTTCTGGTCCTTTCTTTCCACCTCCGACGGTCCCATTCAGCTCTGCGGAGAGTCAACAACTTCTTTCTCTGGATGGTTTGCAGCTCTGCCAAGGGGGGGCGTTGCTCCTCGCTTGCTTCCTTGAACTGTGTCTTGAGAGACTTGAGCTCCTGCCGGATCTGGTGGATTTTTGCTGCTCTCTGGTTCATGGTGAACACTAATATAACCATTTAAACTCTGGACAGGAGAGACCAGCTTTGTTGCTAATCCATCTGATGTGGCAGTGACACGTTTGTTGAGCAAGGCAACCATGATCCAGACAGTGGAGTTTAGTGAATCAAGAGCAGTCTACCAGATGCTGGTAAAGAACACTATTTTGATGAACCTCTGTACTACTTGGCAACATTTCTGGAACCAAGCTACCAGCAGTGCTGTTCTGACTGTGGCCAAATGAGACAGTAGACAGCTACATAAGCAAGTGGACAAGATGATCTGCTGCATTATGCCACAGTGAACCCCGGTGAAGATGAACTGCAAGGTAAGAATGTGTGAACAGAAGGTGGAGGCAGACACTGCTGGATGTGTAGGACAGGTATGTATGCGACCAGTTTGGTAAGTGAAGAACTCCGGTTTGCTGCATCAAACATTGTCAGCCAAAGATGAAATGAGAACCAGCCTGAGGAGGCTGGCATGCTTCTCTTTGTCGAAGGCAAAAACCTATACATATTAATGTAAGTGTTCAAAGTTTCAAAGACATTTAGCTGTGTCTCTCACTTTCACTAATGTACTTTTCAGTTTTAACATCTGTTTAAAATTGTCTCCAGTTAGTTACAAGAAATGTGGTCATGGGCAGGAAAGACATACTTCCAAGATGTCACTTTTTAGATCTATTGTTTATATGTATTTCTGAGTACCTGCAAAAATGGATTGTTGGAGATAGCCATTGAGATAATACCGATATCACTAAAAGCTAAAAAGGCCAGCATGAACATTGAGAAACATTTTGTCTCTGAACATCATTTTGAAAGTATTAGGATGATCTATCTCATAGCCAGCACTGTGGGTTGAAGACAAAAATAGGTCATCACACTGCCCGCTGCCCTTCGACATGATAAAGACTTGAATGGGGTGAAAACGGGTGAAAATTGTCCCAACATTCAGGTTATTTAAAAGTTATTGGTTCTAAGATGCGTATTTTAATTTGGACAGACATGTAAGAACAGACAGAAAGACATGTGGTGAACAATAAACATTCACGAAGAGGTTTCCATCAGCAGTTATAGGAGAGTGCTAAGACTGAGGAACAACTGAAAATATGTCACAATACATGGTGCTGAAGTTTAACTGTTGGGGTCCATCTGAGGAAATATAAACAGCCATCTCTGCTAAAAAGTCGTCTCCTCTGTGCCACATTTCAAACCTGTTAACAATAGATGCAATTATAAACTAATTTTTTGAAAACAATAATAATTACATTGCCTTTTGTAAACTGATCTATTAGTGGACTTCTGTCAGTGTTTTGTGCTGTTTGATATAAACACCCAGTATTTCACTGAAAGGTGAAACCGTCATGAGGCTAATTTTATAAGCAGCTTTTGATGCATTTGACCACATGAATGCCAGGTCCAGATATGTGCAGTGTTCATAAATGACACACTACAACCTCAAAGCAGCCAGTGGCATTACACTGAAATAATAGACTGTGGCAGTGTCGAGTCTTGGAAACATTTCAGTCTCCAGGACAAGTGAACACCCTGTGTGTGTGTGTATATGTGTGTGTGTGAGAGAGAGAAAATATATGTGTAGATGCAATTAGAAATGTAATTAAATTAAAATTTAAAACTACCAATATAATGAAAATTGCAAAACTACAAACACCTAAAAACAAGTCGAGACCTCAAGTTGCGTTTCTGAAGTGATCGCGCAGTGTGCTGCTTTTTGTGTGGATTTGTGTGTGTGTGTGCGTGCGTGCGTCCGTGTGTGTGTGTGTGTGTGCGTGCGTGCGTGCGTGCGTGCGTGCGCGTGTGTGTGTGTGTGCATGCAGGACTCGGGGTCTTTGTATAAATTGGTATTCTGTCTGCCCACACACGACAATCGCTCATTTATTTGCTCTTCAGCTGATAAGAAAAGAACTGAGGGTGAGAAAGAAAGGACGTTTCTCTGACTGTGGACTCAACCTGTAATGGCTTGATGAGAATGAGAAAAAAGGTCATCCTGCTCCAGGGGTAAACTGGATTTCGTGTTGTCACGGTTGCCACGTGGTGGTGATAAAATTACCCCCAATAAACAAACAAACAAATAAATAAATAAATCAGAGCCAATGCCACATGCTAATAACTCCATAAAGGTATAAATAAATTAGGGAGGAGCAGGAAACAGCAGTGTGGCTGAGAGCTGCAGCGGGGGGATCTTATGGAGCAACTGAAGGTCGAGTTGTGTAAACTACAGCCCTGCATTTCAGTCTTCATGCCAGTGGTCTTTTATGTCGCTATCCAGTGGTCCTTGCTTTCCTTCTGGCTCACTGATAATACAAGGGAGAGTACAGCCAAGGTGAGGATGTGTACAGAAAACACTCATACTGCAGCTGTGCAACAGTGTTCTTGTTGGAGAAACTTTTAGGTCAGTGGTACCATATTCTAGTATGACAATCTTACTTTCAGATGTATGAGTTTTAGTAGAATCCAAAGCAGGAGTCAGTGTCTCCCTCAGTCCTGTTACCCTGCGTTTATCCAATAGAGATAAATGTGTCAGTTTCCCAAACACTTTACTTAAAACATGAATTCAGCACAACAAACTGTTTTGAGATGTTTACCCTTAAATTGGATCGTCAGTACTGGATCACATCAACTCATCTCTGTTATCAGGCTCTATCCCACAGGCCTGTAAGGTTACTGGTAACCTTCCTCTCAAAAAGCCATTGGTAGATGCTATTGGTTTATCAAGTTACAGGCTCACATCCAACCTCCCCTTTATTTCTGAAAATCTCCAAAGAGTTGTTGCAAATCAGTGTGATCATCATCATGCAGGATTTGTTTGAACTTTTTCCTTTGGAGTTTCAAGCTCATCATAGCACAGAGACAGCTCTGGTTGAAGTCACTAATGATGTGCTGATGGCATCAGATCAGGGACCTTCTGCTTCTGTTCTTGTCTGTGCTGCACAGTGCTGCATTCTGTAGCACTGATCAGAACGATCTACTGCAGGGACGCAATGCCATGAGATTACAGGAGCCACACTTTATGATTTAAGTCAGAATTAGAGAAAAGAATTCCATTTTTCTTTTGCCAATGATAATTCTTCAAACTCTATTGAAAGTTTATCATGGAGTTCCTCATGGTCCTGTCTTCAGATGTGTACTTTACTACTAGTTATTTAATACACAGACTTTTTTTTTTTTTAACTTGATGGAACCAATAATCTTTTCAAATTCAAAGCTTGTCTTTGAGACACTGCACAGAAGTCTGGATGAGCTGCAATTTTGTACTTCTGGACTTTTATCCTGTATCACTGCCATTAAGTTTAAGATGAGCTAAAGTTCTGAATGAACAGGGAACACAAGTTGCACTTGATATCTTGCACTAACTTACTTGTCATAGTGGCCTCACATACACCACTCAGACTTTGTGACCTGAGAGTTAAAAGAAAAAATAGAAAATACAAATGATATCTGAATATTTCTTTGACTGTTTAGTGTTCCTGGTCCATGTTACAGGATCTTTGCCTCAAACTGGTTTTCATAGGTGGTGATGGATGGATGGATGGATGGATGGATGGATGGATGGATGGATGGATGGATGGATGGATGGATGGCCAAAGGGTCTATGTTTGTGGTTTTTTTGAACAGCAGTTGTTTGGGTGGTAGTCAGATCACATTTCCATTTTAAACCCTAAAACTGCAAGAAGATGTGTGAGTTTAGGATACATGGTGAAGGTGTAGTTTCCAAACACACTGCCAAAAAAAGAAAGGAAGAGAAAAAGGACAGGGAATCTGAGAAAGCAATGACATATAGAAACAAGCAGTCATTGAGACACACTGTACAAAAACAAGAGAGGAGGCTGGAAATAAAGAGTGCAGCAATGCTGGCAGACGTTGGCACCCTTTTCGCTGGCACGCAGACTTGCCAAGTTGTAGGATTTACCCTGGAGCCCTTGGGTTTTGCTGTGAAAAGACTCAGTTGGCTTAAGGGGCCTCCTGGCTGGCTGCAGCCAGGGCGCCATTGTTTGGGCAGCTGAAGAGGAAACATTGGATGAATACTAGAAAAACAAGAGGAGAACAGCAAGAAGAAGAAGCAGAGAATGGGTCCAGAGGGAGAGCATCAAGTGGTGGGAGGAGGAGGCAGCAGGAACCGACATGGAGAGAAACAAGAGTGAGCGGGATGCTGAGGGCCTACAACACTCACTTGTAGACAATATACTGCAGTTTTTTTTCAACCGACAACAATCTGTACCTTTTGCAGTGATTAGTGTTTTCCTCTGTCTGCATCAATGTTTTTTATTTTCTGACCTGTTTTTGGCACATGGATGTTTGTGTCGGTTAGTTGCTTTGATTCAAGTTCAAAAGATTCATCTGTGTTTCATGTTTTCAACTGTCATTTATTTGTATTTAATTGTTTGTCTATTTCTCTGTGTTTCAGCCTACAGACTGAATATAGACCAGTGGTCACTTGGCCATTTGTGTTTCATTGGGTTCAGTTGTTGGGTCCTCTGCTACTCGCAGATCATTTTTAAAGATAAAGACATGGCTGCCTGTGGGGCGTTGTTACCTGCAGGGTGTGTGGCCATTTACTGGATTTGGTTTGATCTCCTTTCAGGCTCTTGGGCCCATTGAATCTCTGAGGATGGGCCAGTCTGCAGAATGAGGCTTGGGGACTGTGCTGAGCTTGATGAGTTTACAGGTTAAGGGGGAGAAGGAGTCCCCTAATCCCCCCCAAGACTCCCCCAGCATGCTTTGTAGTCATAGTCACCCATTGAGGACAGATATGATTGGCATCTGTGTATTCAGTGAAAACCTTCAGTAGCGTAGTCATTCCTGTGGCCCTATCAGGAGACCCTCCTGCGTCCTGGACTGCTTCTGTATCACCAGCACCTGCCTGTGTTCTACTGTCTGATCAGTTCAGAGTGACTCAGTGTACTCAGCACTTAGGGGAGTGATCAGTGACAGCGTGTGAGCTCACTTTATGTTCAACCTTCAAGTCCACAGCTACCCAGTCTGAAGACACAGAGACTGGACCAAAATCCTGTCCATCAGCTTCCACAGCCTTTTCCTGAATAACTTCTCCTTCCTGCTTTTTGTTCACGAGTACTGGTTACGTACATATGTTGTTGCTCCACTGGCAACCATTTATTTGAACAAAATTATTTAAAATAGGGCCTTTGTCACTGGTTGTATGTCTTCCTGTAGGTGCCTGCCATGTTGTCTATGTTAATTCAATATGCATTTATAATGAGCTGGAAAAGTGTTGCATTTGATTGTTCAATTCAAAATGTTTTTTCTACTCTGGTATTCAGGTAAGAACAAACAGAGGAACATTGGAAAGTGAATGTGGACCGATTTGGGATGTTTATTTTGACCAGAAATTAATGTGCATGATGAGTTTGTTGTGACAACTGAGTAACTCACCCACCCATCCTGTTTGTAACGGGTTGCTGATTATGAGCCTGCACTCTGTTGTCAGCAGTCAGTGCATCAGAGCGCGGCTCGCAGATGTGCACAGACCAGAAGTCGGCCATGAATGAGAGCTCATCTGCTGCAGCCAGGGAAAGTGCATGGTCAAGTGGTCAACAAATGAAAATGGAAAATTGCTACCACTTGTTTGGCCTGTTCAAGTACATGCAGGCGGGAGAGGTGGCCAGGTCATGATGGATGCCCCGT
Source organism: Malacoctenus tetranemus (assembly GCA_032274765.1). Classification (NCBI taxonomy): domain Eukaryota; kingdom Metazoa; phylum Chordata; class Actinopteri; order Blenniiformes; family Labrisomidae; genus Malacoctenus; species Malacoctenus tetranemus. The sequence continues at coordinate 19,593,626 of JAUESF010000016.1, read as the reverse complement.
GTCCCAACGGTTCTTGATATGATCAAAAACTCCCCAAACATCCCTCCCATTCTCCATCATAATAGACAAACAGATGTGTGCAGGTCACCTGCGAGCACCGAAAATTGCCTGTGTGCAAAATTGCCTTTCGAATGAGAAAAATTTTGTTTATTTGTTGTAAAAGACCAATCATGTTTTTGAGTCGGTGTATGTTGTTTTTTAATCAAAATAACTGGGATTTTAGAAAAATAGCTGCTGCTGCTGCTGCATGAGTGGACCAGTTACAACTAACACCCAGCATGATACAAAAGGGAGAAGTGAATGTGCAGCTCCCCGGTTAAGCCAAGTAAAACATTTGTGCATCATTTACGACATAATTCAATGCAAATACTGTGAAATGTAGGAATGCAAACGCAATGATGCCGGAATGGCAATTTAATGAAAACAAATGTTGAATGTGAAATTGCAGACATAATTGTGTGTTTAGAGTGCATCTTTTCCACTATCTCTAACTGCCTCTGTGTGTGTGTGTGTGTGTGTGTGTGTGTGTGTGTGTGTGTGTGTGTGTGTGTGTGTGTGTGTGTGTGTG
>JAUESF010000016.1:19484413-19497237 GCA_032274765.1 Malacoctenus tetranemus | reverse complement strand
TGTGTGTGTGTGTGTGTGTGTGTGTGTGTGTGTGGGTGTGTGTGTGTGTGTGTGTGTGTGTGTGTGTGTGTAGGTGTACACGCCCGTGTGCATGTGCCAGCGAGTGCAGCAAATAAAGGAGAAAGTGTGTGTGTGTGTGTGTGTGTGTGTGTGTGTGTGTGTGTGTGTTACAGGGAGGGGGGAGGAGTGTAATTAAGGGGAGCCTGCCTATAGATTAGGAAATGATAACCTCCAAGAGCCTGGTAATATATTGGTAACAACCCTCCTATTAAGTAATAATTGGAGATTTGAAGCTCCCGCTGCAGCGGCCCTCAGTCGGAGTAAATGGAGGGTTAAAAGATCATTAGGGAGGTTAAATGTGACTCCCGCTTCTGTGACGATAATTGGGCGCAGTCCTATCCACCGCAGAGCCTTGCGGATTTAACGCACCAGCTCATCACGCTCGCCGCAAAACACACAGAGAGCGTATTGACTCTCATAAGGACCCGGCGTGGAGCAAGCGCCAAAGCAAATATGACACCTAATTACACCTTCCATCGAACGAGAGAGCGGGGGTACCTCCCTTTACCTCAGTCAGTTCGCGCAGCATATTTGTTTCAGTTTTGTTTTATTGGAAGCGCCGTCGCAGCTCCGCCATCTGTCTTCCAGCCTCCAACGATCCGCTCCAGTGGTCGGCAGTCAGACAAAATGCATCAGTAGTATGACGGATGGTTGCTGTGTGACAAGAAGTGACCTGTGCCCGCTTGTGTGTGTGCGCGTGCTGCGTGTCCAGGTCTGGTTTCAGAACCGACGTTCCAAAGAAAGGCGCATGAAGCAGCTGAGCGCGCTCGGCGCACGGAGACACGCTTTCTTCCGCAGCCCGAGGAGGATGAGGACGCTGGTGGATCGGCTGGAGCCCGGAGAGCTCATCCCGAACGGGCCCTTCTCCTACTACGGAGGTGAGCCGCGTGCGACCCGTCTGTGCTGCGGTGCTACTTTGTCCCACACAACGCGTTGATTTGTAGTCTTCAAGAGCCTTTTTATTTATTTTTACAATCGACAACCGAAATGATGAAATAACCAGCAGTTATACTGCCCTCATTAGCCTGTTGCTAAAATAGGTATGTGCTATTCTTTTTATTTCTGTCTTTAAGAAAATGTTCATTTCATCTCACCTTATCAGAAAGTAGAAAAGAGGAGAAAGAAATAACGCAATAATACTATAGGGCTCCCTCTGCAGGGCTACTTCACTGTTTTAAAGCATTTCCACCAGCAGTAAATATTTGGCATAATAAACTAGCGCTGAAAGCCTCAAGCTTTGTTTTCTTGTGGAGTTAAAATAATCACACTTTTTTTACCAAATTAAATAGGCTCATTCAGTGTACTGCTGAGTGTCTGCAGCAGTTTGCTCCCTGAGCACTAAGACTTCCATGTGAGTGCAGACAGTGAGCTATGACTGTGCTGGGCGAGCTCCTCCAAACACACGTAGGAACCCTGAATTCTCTTGAAATGAAGTTGGTTTGCGTGGTTTGAACATCTGATAATTCTCAGAGAAACGTCTGCACTCGGCCCTCTGTCCTCTCAGCTGCAGCAAAAAGTGGAGTAATATTCTGCTGATTTGAAAAAAGTCGGTCTCAGTAGGTAGAATCGCTGATAAAATGGGCCCCTTTTTAATTAAATTTGTGGCTACGTTGTTCTCCCCACCCTATTGCAGTTTTGATTTAAGTGTAACGTGCTCTGTGACTAATGTAGCACGGCGAGGGTTTCTCTCTCTGCTAATACAAATCAAGTGATGTATATTCAACGGATTCCTCAACATCCCCAGAATTATTACTGCGCTCGGAGCCAACACTTTTTCCCTCTGCTTCTCTTGGATACACAGATTATCAAAGCGAGTACTACGGTCCAGGAGGGAACTATGACTTTTTTCCTCAGGGGCCCCCGTCATCGCAGGCCCAGACGCCCGTGGATCTCCCATTTGTGCCCTCCTCAGGCCCCACGGGCACCCCCCTCGGAGGTATGGACCATCCCCTGCCAGGCCACCACCCCTCCAGCGAGGTGCAGCGCTTCTCTGATATCATGTCCCACCACCCCGGGGACTCTCCCAGCCCCGAACCCGGCATCCCTGGGCCCCTGCACAGCATCTCCTCTGAGGTGTTCGGCCCGAGTCCACCCTTTACCTCACTGTCACTGAACAGCAGCGGATACAACAACCATCTGTCCCATGCGCCCTCGGAAATGAACGAGGGCACGGTGTGGTAGCTTTCAGAGAGCGTGGACTCCGATCCTGCGGAGGAGCGAGGCTGGCTGCGGTGGTGTTGGGGGCATGGGTCCGCCATAGGAACATGGATATTGTCAGGCAATGTTGTTTTATTATTCCCTCCTTTTTTTCTTCAATTCATTTCAATGTTTTGAGATTTATTTATTTATTTCCTGTTTTGATTTGTTCCTCCTCTTTAGCGCGGCAACGTATCAGGCATAAAACGTGATAACATTGTATTCAGTATTGTGTTTGGACGTTTTTAACTCTTCTTCCCATCCTGAATCCAAAAAACTTGACTTACAGACTGCCCTTCCCCACCCCACCCCCAACACCCCCACACCCCAGCCCCGGCCCCTCTGGCTAAGCCTGTAGAGCCCCTTGTCACCCCTGCTGACTGTTGACAGTGGTCTGACATAGTGACCAAACCTGCTGAAAACGTTTGGTTTGAAATCTCTGATCGTATTTTCCAACATAAAACACCATTTGCTACTGTCAAAGACTTCAATAGCTTTACACAAAGAGAATAAGAAAGAGGGGCAGAGGGACGGTGGTGTGCTGACGGTGGCTGATCGGTGTTCACACTGTGTCCGTGTGTCTCTTGTATTTATTCAGAAGCTCCTCAGACCTCTTTGCCTCTTCAGGCTCTGCCATATTGACACTTGACCTTTTTCACACTTTGTTTCTGATGGCCAGAGGACATGACAGTTTCCGCCTCCACCCGGACTTTTGGTTCCCCTCCTGGTTTCAGAACACTCACCAAATCTAGCGAAGGCCTCCTCTGGAAGGCAGAACCAGAACAAACCCCCGATGGATTGCAAACCCTTTATTTCAAATGGAACTTGAAATGTTGAAGTCGACCTTCGAAAAATCTTTTACCATGGTTCTAAATGGGACTTAGAACAGTCAACTGTTTACGTAATCTATTTAATTCAGGAGTCCAGAAGTCTCGAAAAACCATGTTTCAGAACCTCTCGATCCACATAAAATGTTCCGAGCAATCAACCAAACTTTTGTATTGATTTTATTTATATTGTACGAAGATAAAAACACATTTGCTGGGGTTGTGGTTCACTGTGCTAGTTTGTACAAGATGTTGTTTACTAAAAAAGGTTGAAAAACAATTAAAAAAAGTCACGTAGACGTTTGCCAAATAAAAAAAAATAGCACAAATACTGGTAAAATGTGCTTTGCACCATCATTGCAGAATGTGCTCAGACAAAAGGTTTTGCGGGAGGAATTGACTTGATTGATTTGTAGTCTGCTGATGGTAAACTCATAAATTGTGATTATAACATACTTAGGTTTTATTTTTGTGTCTTTGAAGGAGAAAATCTAAACTACTAAAATAATGGTCAAATATGCAGCTGCTTGCTGCTCCATCTCTTTGAATACCGACCCCTATGATATGTCTTTTATTGTTCCAATAAACTTAAGCTTATGTGACCTCCAGTGCATATTAGACCATTCACTGTATAAATTCAATATGTTGACAAAATGTGTTTCTAATAAAATTAGAAAAATACATATGATTTTTTAAAACGATTTGCTATCTCACCTTCTGGTGTATTATGTTGGCTCAGTGTGAGTACAGCCACATCTCAGAGCTAAACTGACCCTCATGGACGACTGTGGACAGCAGCTTTTATTCTCTGTTGTTTGCAGTGTGAAGGATTTGCCGACACGCTGGCAGGTAAACATTTGTTAATTCCAAACCACCAAGTTAAAGTGGAGCGTGTTGCTCAGTCCTTTACGGAACACGTCTGTGACGTTAATCAGAGGCGGCTAACATGGCCTCCTTCTCTCACCCAGCAGCAGCGTTGCTCAGTGTTCTGAACAACAGCTCGACAAAGAGAAGACGGGCCGCAGCAAAAGGAAACCTGCAAGTGGAGCTGAGTTGCTGCAGCTGACACAAGGGGGAGCGAACTCACAACTTATACTGCTGCTTCCTCTCCCGCACATCCTCCTCCTCCTTCTCCTCCTCCTCCTCTTCCTCCTCAGTCACTTGAGGTCGTGGAGTAACAACAAGCGGTGCAGTGTGCAGCTGTGAAGGACAATGGTGAAATTGCTGTGACCGCTGCTCTGCTGCTTGTTATGCTTTTATTAGTCTGCTCCTGCATTATTATTCCCTGCAGCTTTGTGTTCTCGGCGTTCAGGCCGGCCGTGCGGAGGGCCTCGGCCTCAAATGATTCAGACAAATGGAGCTGCGATAACAATGGAGAACCCTGAAAGGGCAGCAGAGATGGAGAGAAACCTCCTCGGAGGGTGGCACTGTGGCCTGAACCTGGGGGAACCTTTTACCTCAGACTCGGTGCCTGAACTTAGACACCTCATCGAAACCCACTTTTCCCCACTGCTTCCAGACTAATCCACCATGAATAATCATGGTCCTCAGAGTTAACCAAGCTTGGAGAGGTGGGGTGGAAGGTGGGGGTGGAGAGTGAATGGCAGGATGTTGGCCTGTGTTTTAGGCCCCCTTTGCCTGGCCGCTGATAACGCCACACACCAGCAGTTGACCCCCCTCGGGGCCAGGGCTCTTTAAATTCAAATCTCCTATTGATCGCTCATCAGCTGTTGGTGCAAACTGACCTTGTAGCCAAACGCTGGTAAAATAAAACAAGCCTTTACAACACTCGATGGACCTCTCGATGACATTTTAAAGCATTGAGTCAGGATGCTGGAATAGCCCACACTCCCACTGGGAGCCAAAATGAGCACGCTGTCTGTACATGTATGTATGCATGTATTTGACGGGGGGATAAACGCTCGCAAGAAGAGGCAGCAGAATGATGAGACGGAGGGTGTTCACACAGGGTGGCACTATTTTGGCCAAGAATACAGTGCCAGTGAGGCGGATCTTACCCAACAAAGCGAAAAACTGAGATTGTTGGGTTCAAACTGTGAGCGTTTTTTAGAAGCCCTCTCCATATGAGGAGCATTTGGCTGCTTGTTTTAAATGCAGAGTAGCTCAGCTGGAAGCGTACCCCATCCCCATCGTGTAAGCACACAAACACATGGCACCAGGCTCTGCTTCTCCTCAAACAATCACATGTGTTGGCCAAAGCCAATTTCTTGGCCAGAAATAAGAAGAGGCTGTTAATCAATGGAGCGGGAGATCACTGAGCCACATTTCCCTGGCTCAATACTCGGTGAGTGGGTGATACACAATCATGTCGCAGCCTGATAAGCTGACCTCTGCTGATGAGTTGGTTGTTTTACCGCCTCACTACTCTTGATGCTTCCTTCTCGACATGAAGCCAGGAGAAATAAGGGGATGTTTGAGTCACTGGACCGTTGCCTGAGCTAATCACGTCGCAGAAAGAGCCTTCTCCTACACTGAACACGCCTCTTCTCACTCACAGAGCAACAGTGCAGGAGGGGGCCTACCCAGCGACAACCCCCTCCCCCACCCCCTTTTTAATCAGCCTGCTTCTCCTTTCAGAATAAAGTTTCAGCTGCACAAAAACTGTTCAAACTTCACACTTTCCTATTTTGTAGATGTAATAACTGCAGAATAATCACCTAATGTTTCGGCAGACAAAGTGAAGTCATGTACACAACCAGAGCTCAGATGTCAGTTTCATGCTGTTCACACATTTATTGGACCATCCTCAAAAAATCTGTCAAATCCAAGAAAAAAATGCAGTTCATTTAATGTGACAAGAGGAACTTGAACTTCAGGTTTATAAATGTCAGACTGCTGACCCATCAGGTAACCAGGTCATTCATAGGCAACTAATGTTAACTGAACAAATTACATTACATAAGCAATAAACAAATTGTCACTTGGTCAAAAGAAATATCATTTTTGAATTGTCATTTCTTTTAATAAAACACAACACATCCAACATAAAAAAATCTAGGAAATACTAGTCTTGATTGAAGCCTGACCCTCTGTGTGGGAGGGTGGGGGGGGGTGGGGTGGGGGTGTTACAGGTTGGTCCAAGGAAACTCTCTCTGATGTTCAGACAAACAGAAGGAAGAAGAAAAACCTTTGTTCTGATGTTTCCCAGCGCCACAAAGAGGAGAGGAATCTGCTGAAGGGGAGCAGGAGGACACGCAGAGAACCCTCTGTTTGTCAGACACAACATCAAAAGCTCAGATAACATTAGAAGACACAACAGTTTATTCATTAAACCATAATGTAAATGTTTAGGTATTTCTTATACAAGTGGCAGTATCTAATTGAGACACACACACACACACACACACACACAGAGTAGAATACAATAATAGTCACTTTAGCTGTAAAGTAATAATTTATAAAAAAAAATTAAAAGATGGGTCTGAATGAGCCCACTGCTCCCAGTTCACACTGTGTCCTTATTAGCATGTTCTGCTCGGTGTGTCAGTTCATTAGGAGACACAAGCAAAGGAAGATAAATCTCGGTTCAGGTTTCACAGCCAGTGAAATGTTCCGAGAATATTTAGCTGCATGAGTGACTGAGTCACTGTAAACAGGGATCCAAACCACAGTCCAGTGGGCCTCTTTCTAACCTGACGTCTCAGATCCAGCCTGCACTGCAGCTGCTTTACTGTCAGTGTCAAAGCATCCTGCTGTTCAGTGTGAGCAAGCTCCTGCACAACAAGTGTGACGACACAAGGACCTGCGATGGCCTGGACAAGGTGTGCAGTGAGAATGTGATGTAAGTCATGTGCAATTGGAAAGAAAAGCCAAACATGCTGACAGAAGCTTACAGAAGTCTTGTCGCACAAGGACACAGTAAATTAAAATGACATATAACTTTATTTCTAATCAATCATTTGTTACAATAAATGGTTCATTTTAATGTAAAGGGCTTTCACATTAATAACTCAGAGCAAAATAAAACCATCAGAAAGTCTCCTGATGTTCATAGCTTTGTAAAGCCCACAACACCTGATTTTGCAGGGACAAAAGTCTGACCGTGTCTTTAAATGATGCAACCAATCACAGATTACATCCTCACCTGTGACAAAAACTGAGAGTTTCACATTCCCAGGTTGTGTATAAAAAGAACCCCACCACACCAGACCTTCATTTGAAGTGTAACCCTAACCTCTGACAGCATGCCAAAGATTCAACCACAGACCAAAGTGCTGATCGTCAAGAGCCTGAAGACCAAGTCTCCTGCTGAGGTGGCAGACATCTTTCATCTAAACGTCAAGTGGAGAATCAGAAAAGATTTAAAGAAATTGGCAAAGTTCATGACAAACCCAGGTCAGGCAGACCCCGTAAGACAACTGTTCGAGTGGACCGTTTGTTTCTTCGACAGTCCAGGGCCAGCCCTGTTTCAACTGCAGCAGGACTACATAAGAGCTGGTCACCAGAAACCCCTGTGTATACAAGAACATTTTGTCAAATTCTCTCGCGCAGTGGTCTCTGAACCGCATTAGGGCTGAGAAACCTGCATTAAACAGGAGACAACAAAAAATTGTGTTGCTTTTGCCAAGGCCCACAACTTGCAGAAAGGATGGACAGTGGAGAAGTGGCACAAGGTTGATTTTTCTGATGAATCATCTGTTGAACTGCATCTCAATCGCTGCAAAAACTGTAGAAGACCTGTTGGAACCCGGATGGACCCAAGGTTCACCCAGAACACAGTGAAGGTGGAGGAAAAATCATGGTTTGGGGTTACATCCAGTATGGGGGTGTGAGAGAGATTTGCAGAGTGGAGGGCAACATCAACAGCCTCAAGTGCCCATTACATTCCAAACTTCAAGAGAGGGCAAACCGTGCAGCACGTTGGAGCTCCATCTCATGCTACAGCCTCTGCATCAAGGTTCCTGAAAGTGATGAAGGTCAAGGTGCTCCAGGATTGGCCAGCTCAGTCACCAGGCATGAACATCGTTGAACATATTTGGGGTAAGATGAAGGAGGAGGCTTGAAGATGAAACCAAAGAATGTTGATGACCTCTGCGAGTCTTGCAAGACTGCTTTCTTGGCTATTCCAAATGACTTCATCAATAAGTTATATGAGTCATTGCAAGACGTATGGATGCAGTCCTCCACGCGCATGGGAGCCATACACAATATTAATTCTTTTTTCCAAGGCACCATGACTTTGTTTTGATGTTATTGTAGCATGTTTGTGTATTCACAACAAAGTGTAAGTATTATTTCTACATTATTTTTGTATGCGACAAGACTTTTGTCCAAGCTAATTCTGACCTTTATGTCCTTATTAAATGACAAAGCTCAATGAATGATACAAAACTTCATGTAGGTATGATGACCATAATCGAGTGGACATTGGTTTTGCATATAAGCCATTTATGATTCCAATTGAGCAGCTACAGGTCAAGTTATTGTTTGTTTCTAGAACTTGGATAAGTGATTTTGTCGGGGACTGTTGTCCCCAGCAACGTAGGAGCTCCAGCAGGTCCCAGGCTCACCTTTAGTCTCACTGCAGCTGGCTGTGTCTGTGACCACAGAGCTCCTTTATCAGGGGCCGAAGCTTCTCAGACAGCCAGACATGTGGGTCAAGATTGTAAACATCACGGTCAACTAAGGAGAACAGAGCACAGTAGTGCTGTGATGACTTCCTCGTCTCATCACTCATGTTAAAGACTCTGACACACTTCTACATTCTGCTCTCTTGTCATGCACAGAGATGCTGTAGTACCACATAAAAAACAAAATCCCCACAAAGTCACATTTCTTTTAGTGGCCAGCTCCAGAGAAAATGACTAAATGTGGCTTTAATTTTCCTTTTAGAGTCTGTATATAACCGAATGTCTCACTTATAATTGGAATGTAACCCATTGTGGTACAATTTACATAAGGAAATTGCCCATGTAACAAACAATGCGTTCACCCAGGGAAGAAAAATACTCGCTTAGCAAAGTGGAAAGTGCTAATTTCCCCCTGGAGGATGTCCTGATGGTATGTGAGGTCTGCAGGTTGGCCTGATTAGCACGGAGCATGGAGTGTGTCTACACCATCTGACCCACTGAGTGATATTCATTTGTCATTCACATATTGGAGACCAACTGCTGTGCTTTCTTGCTCAAGGCAAGAGTTTTCTCAATGAGTTGTTTATGTATGATTGCACTGGCAATTTCTCATCATGATATTTATGGAATACGTGCTGCAAAATCAGTTTGTACAAACTGCTCCTGGAGCTGCTCTGTTTTACCTCTTAGTTTTACAGTGTTCGGGTGCTTGCTACAAACTGTAAGTGTTCATTTGAGGATTCAGTTTATTCAGAAGACAAAATGCCAAAACAGCATACTTGTTCTCTGCTTTCTTCTGAAAGATGTACTGATCCTACAAAAAGGACTGTGGACACAGACCAAGGCAGAGGTGTCAAACGCTGTAGAGTTCAGGGGCCATTCACAAAGTACTTTCAGCTCCATACGGCCAGAGCAGCGACATCAAAGCCTTTTCAAAGGTTTGTACTGTAATGAATCATTTCTGAGAAGCATGAATGCAGCATGAATCTCCTGATTTAATAAAGGAGATGAGAAAGTTACACTGAATTATGTTTATTAAATGAGGTTTTCCTGTAAAACATTATCTGTCAAATTGATTTGAAAATAAAAATCTGATTGATTATGTGCACGTTCCATGGCCACCTTTAGCTTACAAGTGTGACTCCACTGGTCCAAACTTTGTGATGTATGCGGTGAATTACCCAGTTTGCCATCAGTAAATATTGTTGTCCACTGATTGTTATCTGTTGTTGCTCGTGCTGCTGTTCGTATATGTCCTTCACTCTCATGTAACAGTGTCTGTGAGCCTCCTTGCTGCTGTTTCCACATGACGGTGTGTTCACATGAATGTTCTCAGGCAGGACATGAGACCTCCCATGAATAAAACCACACTGATGGTGCATTTTAATGGACCATCTCACACGGGCACTCCCACCTAGACTGACCTTTCAATAACAGCCCCTATGTGTCAGCTTCAACGTAGTGGCCTCCTGAACACCTCACACTCGCAGAGATGCCTGTCCCTCTGTGCTTTCATTTTACTTTATTTGTCCCTTGTTGCCCGCCCCCACCCCCCACCCACCCTTTGTGTACTGTGGTGGGGCACTGCTCTCTCTTGCTGAAATAGGCGATAAGATATGACAGACTTGGAGAGTCAGTGAGGGCTGCTGATGGTCACAGTCACACACAGAGAAAAAGAAAAAAAAAAGACACCAATGATGATCTCTTGTTGCACTTAGATAAAATCTTGTTATGATGTCAAGGCCATGGGACTGTGAACCCCCCCTGGGTCCTGGTGTGTGTGCACAGGAGCCCCGCCCCCACAGAAGCTGCTGGACCTTCCAGGTGGCTGCACTGATGTCCTGATGAAGACGACCAGCATGTTCTTTCTTGCCTTGACATGACTCACAACTGTGGTGACAGTTTTGGTAGTGGTTGTTGGTTAGTGTATGTTGTTGTTTTGTTTTCCCAGAGTTGGTTGTTTTATTGCACTTGCGCAATTGAAATGAGGTACAGTGAATCCTCCCTACATCATGGTTCACTTTTTGCAGCTTCGCTGTTTCACAGATTTTTTTGTGCAGTTTTTTAACTTCTACATTTTTTACAGTGTATGAACGCACATTGTTTTCTGTGTACTAATTTGCTGAGAGACTTTAGGCCACTGACCATCAATCTCCAGAGCTTTGTCTCTGTCCAGTACATAATGTGTTCGGCTCAGCAGATTTATGTATACTGTATAATAATTGTAAACAATAAAGATGACTACTTTGCGGATTTCACATATCGTGGGCACGTGGGTTCGCACATCATGTCAGAAACGAACCAATCCCAGTGCAAAAATGGCCAAGCTCCACCTCTCAGTTTCACAACTGTTCCCTCCTTGATGCTTGTTTCTTTCCTTGCCTGCTCAGCCTTTTATCACACTGTCATTATAGACCATAACCATGTTGAGCAAATGGGCAAACCCCCCTCTGTAAAGCCGCAAACACCCAAATACACCGTAACTTCAGCTGCAGGTTGTCACGTTACTATACCAACACACATTGTCGTGTTGCTAATTAAGGCAATCCAGTGTTTATCCTGGGGGGGGGGAACCTGGATTAGAGGGAGATTTGCAACTCCAACCTGAGACCTGCCTAATCAATTTAAAGCTATTAGGCAATTAATTCACTTTGGTGGAGGGTGAATACTGCACGTGCACTAATCTGGTCTCTAAGTTGTCACTGCGTGTGCTGACGAGTATTGAGTGCTGTGTACATAAACAGTGATGACAAAGGAAGCAGTATGTGTACAGCTGTGGACTGAACGTATGTTCCCTGTTCAAGCTTCATGCCAGTGATCGTAGGTTGTGTCAGATCTGAACAAGTCACCTCAAGTTGACCAGTTTAGCTCCACTCTAATGAAGACATTCAAACCTCACGTGAGTGAATACAGACAAGACTTGGAACACTTGACTGTGGCTTCTCCAAAAAATAAATTATTGCCCAACTGAAAGTACTCACACACACAAGCAAGTCCACATACGCACCCAAACACTCCTCACATTCTGTGTTTGTATGATACACTTTTGGTATATTGATTTGTTTGTCGTTTTGATGCTGCTTGTTGGAGCTGCCCACTTTTTTTCTCTCAAAAATTCATCCAGATTTTGAAAAGCAAGATGACAGCAGGATCCCTTATAGTACGCAACCCCAAAGGCGAGGGTTAATTGTATTTAGGACTTTATAAATCTAAAACTCACTGTGTCTCTTCACATGTATAAGGAAGAGAGTGACTCGTACTTGAGCCACACACTGTCTGTGAGCTGAGGAAAAATGGGCGTAATATTTCTGTTCAAGAAAAAATACATTCATTCCAATTAAAGTTGGCCTGTACAAGTGCAACCAAGCAGCTCTGTTATTCAATTCCATTAGAATGAACGATGCAGCCGTATGCAACCATGCAGTTAACAGGAATTAAAACTATAGGCAAGATGACGGATTACACAAGAACAGTGGTGTGTGTCCCTTTGTGCCTGCCTGCACGTGTGTGTGAGTGCCTCTGTGTGTGTGTGTGTGTGTGTGTGTGTGTGTGTGTGGGGTTGGGGGTGCGTGTATTCATGCATATTTGTGTGTGTGTGTGTGTGTGTGGGGGGGGGGATTTATTTACAGTTCGCTTTGCTTTGACTGCTTTGACTCAAAAGGTTTCCTTTGACCAAAACCTCAGAACACCATAAAACAAATTCTTTTAACAATAACACACAATGCAGCAATATCTCAAACACACTTGCTGCTTTGCACTTCATTTGTAAACATTTTGCACAGTTTTTGCAGAACATTTCTTCCCTCTTGAAACACTTTGTTCAAAAAATAAAATATCTTGATGTGATGCCAAAACGGGCCTATTTACCATTCTGAGTTCAACAAAGATCAGTCAGAACATCACAAATACAGATCAGACAGCAGGAACCAACCCAGCAGCGCCGCACACACTCCAGCCAGGGCCGCCAGGCTTTAACATCTCATTTCCTGTCTTTATACGAATAAGCTTGCTGCCATCAGCTAACCCTCATATCTATATTTGTATTGTTTGACTGGTCCATCATGGACATTGAAATATATATATACACACACACACACACACACACACACACACACACACACACACACACACACACACACACACACACACA
>JAUESF010000016.1:19446166-19456582 GCA_032274765.1 Malacoctenus tetranemus | reverse complement strand
ACACACACACACACACACACACACACACACACACACACACACACACACACACACACACACACACACACACAGAGTCCGAATAGTGCAAGGGTAAGCCAAATGAGTGAAAGAAAAATCACTCCTACATGCATAGTGGCAGGCAACGGAAATTTCCTTGCAACCCCAATGACTGGCTATTAATAAATCGAGTAAGAGCCTAATGAGAACAGAATCCTCGGGAGGCAACTCCTCTTTCACTTTCCTGCACCTCTCTCTCTCTTTGTCTAATCATTTCCTGTTTCACAGTCAGGAACGAAGTGAACTATATCCAAACGTTTCTTCAGACATCAACAAGCATCAAACCTGAAGCACCTTCTTTCTAAAAGGGTCTTCTACACACTCATTTATAAGGTTTGTTGTACAAAAGCAATACATGATTGGCCTTACTCAGTGTGAAAGGAAACATGGCTGCATCAGTGTGTGCACAGGATTTTAGTCTGCTAGCTTTTGGAGGCGCGCAGCTTGCGTTTGACTATTTTTTCTGTCTCTCAAACTGACTGTTTTGTTTAATTGGAAACTGAAAAGCCACTAATAGAAACTGCTGCTGTGAGAGGGAAGTACTGTGGTGAAATGTGCCACGTGTCGCAGCATGTATCATACAACTATAAGGTTCGAAGAAATTGTGATCAACTGAAAACCAACTTTCATCTGTAAAACAGAAGCTAGGTGGACAAAATGTGTTTTCTTCTACAGTCAACTTGTTTTCAGCTGCACACTCTAAATGAATGTATGTAATTTATTATTGTAAATGATCTTAATAAATGCTGTTACAGCGTGATCTTGTGTTCTGGCCAGTAAACTTGAGATAAATGCCAACAACAGCACAACCTTAAACAAGGAGCTCTTCTATTCACTGGGGGTTTCCATTGCAGCTACTTCAGGATTTCATTCACTTTACTTAGTTTATGGGGAATCTGTGCTTTTGCTGTACTCTCTACTTCTGTCTCTGTTTGCACTGGTTTGAATATTTAAACCATCATCTCAGTTCACTGACAAAAAAAGGCAGAAATACAAGGGAGAAGTGTGAGAGCGTCACAACATCAGAACACCAGCGTTGCCTGCTCACATTAGAATGTTTACTGTTCAGGATTTTGACAGAGAGGACATATGAATCGGCTGGATCCATAAGGATAAAGATCTTCGTTCCTCAGACTGATGTTCTGACCAGACCAAGTGGTCTCAGTTTAGTTCCAAGACTGGAGAAATCCTACCGCAATTTCCTTCACTGTCGGAACTGTACATGATCAGCTTGAGTCTCAATAGAAAGAAAGAAGGTAACATTTAGGAACTTTTTACACATGAGTCTGTTCAAAAACAAGTTATTGAGATCAAACAAAATGGATGTGATGATGCCATTAGAATGAAAGGAAGGAGGTTTCCTAGAAGCCTTCCACTGTTCTGAATACCTGTTTATGGATAGATGGAGTTGAACCCATCAGAGCACAAACGTTCCTGTACCTCAGTGCTTTGGTGTAACACACAATATGGCCATCTAGTGGCAACTTGGAGAATGTGCCGTGTTTACTGTGGATGAAGCAGGTTTCCCCCTGAACCAAACCGAGGCCTCTTTTACGCTTTGTATTAAAGTGCATCTTTGTGACTATATTGTAATCAGATTACTGTTGATCATATGAAGGCAGAGGTGTAGTTACACTCCAAACGCCCTGAGGACAATTCATTGTCTGACCTGCAAAACTGCTCTTGAAGCTGCTCATGGACACTTTTTGATCCCATTGAACACAATTGAACAGTATCAAAGCAGGTGTGTCTCCCATCCAGCTGCAATGACTCCCGGTGAGCAAACATGTGGAAGTGAGGAGCTCCAGCTGACAGCAGCTAAACACTGCAGCGCTGCTCCTCAGCTCCTCTCTGCAGTCTGATGGTTGGAGATGCTTTCTACACCTGCTTTGGAAAACAAGGAGGATTCCAGAAATAACACCACCTAATGAGTGGCAGCACTTCGTTGTTGTTGCCATCAGACAACAATCCAACCACACAGAGTGCATGTTGTTGTCAAGTGTTTAAAGGGTCATACATACTCTCTTTCTCTGTCTACTGTGCGAGTGTGATGATCCTCTCAAGGTTAGAAGCTGCTCATGTTAGGCCAGCGGCTCTCAAAACAGGGTTTGGAACCTGCAGGGGCTCCTTCAGAAAGGGTTTGATTTCACAAGAACTCATTTCTGCTAGGAAAACATTATTTAAATGGTTGGGCTTTACATTCTCTAATTACTGAGTGCAAAATCTTTTTTAAGGTATAAACAGCCAATTTATGTGACAAAAATTTCTTGCAGAGATGCAAGGCTTCATTTTCAAAAGTGATGCCTTTGAAACTGTATACTTTGTGAATTTTATATAACAAGGGGCCTAATTAGGTGGTTGAGCAGTCATTGAGCTCGCGCTGGTCTTGTCTGGGCCCACTGGTTCTTCTGTTTTCTCGCAGCAAGGAATGAACAAGAAGGACCGAAAGGGAAAGGGAAGAAAAATATGAATCCGTTTCATTTGTATTAGAAGACACTAAGATCCAAGTTGAAATAAACCATTTGAGGATTGAGTACATCTTCTTCATGAATGAGAAAGTGAATATCAAAGACAGAGAGAATAAGAGCTGCACTTCTGTATTTGTGGAAAGTACAACTGAAACATTGATGCATTAGTTCACCTGAAATCTTCCTCTTCCTACATCGACAACATACACACTGAAC
Organism: Malacoctenus tetranemus; assembly: GCA_032274765.1. NCBI lineage: Eukaryota > Metazoa > Chordata > Actinopteri > Blenniiformes > Labrisomidae > Malacoctenus > Malacoctenus tetranemus. Next base: position 19,453,841 of record JAUESF010000016.1, on the reverse strand, counting down.
AAAAATAAAAAACACATTTGTTTTTACTCACTTTTGTACAAGCTGGACTCAAAGACCTCAAACTTGTACTGACAAAAGGCCCATTTCTCTCAAGTGTCATTCACAAATGTTGAGAATGAAAATTCAAAGTGGAAATGGACCAGAAGGAGGAGGCTGGAGACTCATCGGTCAAAGCAGAGAGAGTTTATTGAACAAGTAACAGACCTGTGAGAAGGCATGTGCATACTGAGGCATACACTCACGTTGTGACCTGTGTCCCCCAAGGTTACTGCTTTTATAGAGTTTAGACAAAGACCAAACAGCTACCATCTGTTGATGAGCACACACGACACAGTGGCACCACTGACGTCCTAAGCTGAAGCATGTTGTCGTCTCACCAACCACCCACCTGGATTCCCACCAGACACCCACCTTGGTTCTCACCAGACTAGACCCAGCATCTACTGTGTGAGCCTTGGCTCTCCAGGCCTAAGGTTACATCTGGAGAATCACATCATATCACACCAATACTGTTTTGATAGAAGTTTTTTTTATTCCACAAATGTGTCTTTTCTGCATTAAAGAGCTGAATAATCCACAATGCTCATCTTGGCAGATGAAGACGCTGATTGGACAGCACGATTATCATACAGGTGTGACACAGACTGGACAAAATAAAGGGCAATAACTCCATTGACAGTTGTCCATTTCTCTCTTGCAGCCAATCAGCCCACTAGTGGAGGCCAGGGATACCACCTCCACACAAGGGAGGACAGACCCCGCCCCACCTGGTGCTGGCAAACTGTTGTGCCCTCCACCCAGCCAGCTCCCCCTCTCCATCCAGGTGATGAAAAGCCCCTTCGGCCTGGCGTCCATCCTCCCCTCCAGCCAGGTCACATTTGTTTTTAAACAGGAAAATCACCCTGGTTTACAAATCAAAGGTCACTGTCCCCAAGGTCCATGCGATGCTGCAGGGCTGGAAGCCTGAGGCTCTGGACACTGACAGGAGTTTCATAGAACCTTTTGACCTCCCACAGAGAAGTGGGCTTTTAATTTACTTCAGATTGTTTCCATACAGTGGAATCAGAATACATCATTCTGTATCAACACAGAAGCCAAATGCGTGACACAAGTGGAGGAGAGAGTTGTGTGCAAGGGGAAACAAACAGAAAGAAAAGTTTTAAAAGGGGAGGCTGAGCGAGTGGACGGAGGTCATAAATGGGCAGTTACAGGAAACAAGGAACTTCTGAAGAACACAGCTGGAGTTACTGGGGTAAAGCAAAGACAATCTGGCAACAACAGACTGAACAGAGGAACATTTACACTCCCCCCACCAGGTGAAGACTATCAGACAATCAGGCACAGGTGTACTTCATTAGGGCAAGGACCAAGCAAGTCAAGGAGCCTGAAATGACACACCAGGAGGTTAGTAAAAAAGAAATTTAAAAAAAAACTGTGCACTGTGACAGGACTTTTCTAATGGTAATAAGAACCTTAAGAAAGTTTCTATTTCAGCAGCATGAGTCCGTCCAACAAGCAGGAACCTCCAGCAGTAACCTCTAGCAGGACAAGACTGAGAGGGGGCACAGAGGTTTTTTTAACTGGTGTGAAACAAAAGTAGCAGATAAATGTGTTTTGAAGTTGTGTTGTGCTGTTGTCGTCATTGTGTTGTATTTTGTTGCTGTGCTGTTGTGTTGCTGTGCTGTGACTGTGATGGATTGTGTGCTTGTGCCTTGCTGTTGTATAGTTGTTGTGCTGCTGTTGTGATGTTATTGTGTAGGTCTGCATTGGGGGAAGCAGCTCTGTTCCTGCAGAGCTGCAGCTCTGCCACGTTTCAATGTGTTCCTGAATCTAACTGGAACACAGACTGCAGACTGCAGACCGCCTGAAAACCAACACTCATCGCAGGCCTTCTTGGTGTGTCTGGCATCAGCTGCCAGACAACTTCTCTGTCCTCACTGTGGACCTGACTGTCGCTGTCTCTGGGCTGAGACAGCAGTAGTCACTTACCAATCACTGTCTTATTGCCGGATAATTGGACAGCCAATGGGTGAGCTCAGCACATTGTGAGTTTCCGGAGTGTTTGCTGAGTTTATTGGTCCTTTTTGGCTGGTCAGCAGCATGAGTTAGAAGGAGCTCTTTTCATTTTGATGTCTTTGACAGCCAGAGGAAACCTCTGTCCCTTCGGGGGCCTTTTTTTGACACACAGTACAAGACACCCATTCGATTCTTAGGGGACACGTTCCTTTTGTTCTGAGTGATTTTAATGGTGTTAGGATTTTTTAAGATTTGCTTTCAGTTTTTCACTCTATGATGTCTTTCACTGGCTGTGACCATCCCATCTCATAGAGCTCCATTATGAACTGTGTACTGAGAGATAAACAGGCATTTTGAAAACTTTACACCCTCACAGAGGTTTCCACAGGCAGCAACAATGGTAGGGTGGGACAGAGAGCAATAAACAAGGTTCAAGGACAGTGAGATAATCCAAAAGCTGATGTGGGCAGGAAGCCCTGATCACAAAGTGCTTCAGCCAAAGGCCCCACAGGAAGGTTCAGAGTACAGGAGAGAGAGAGACATGTCAGGATAATGATGTCCATGAATAAAGGACCTCCCAGCTGTATAAACCTACAGTGGCTGAACTAATACAAAGGTCCAGGGTAACCTCAGCTCTTATTACCTGGAATTTAGATCTAATCAAACCAAAGTTTTAGACCTTTGTGCCTTGCCTTCCCTTCCTTATTGAGGTTCTAAGTGTGTGATTTCTTTCTTGATTTTTTTGAACAATTTAATATAGTTGTGAAGCATTGTAAGCCACAAATGACATATGATGGTGTAAATAAAGTCACTATAATTAGAACCAATCAAAAATTGCTAAAGCTACCTATATGTGAGTAATGCCCAACAGAGAAGGAAGAGCGGATGAATTCATTATACACAGAAATAACGATGAGGAGAATTGGTTTGAATATGAACATTCAATGTCTTCATAGTGATACTTGTCATTTTGTTTTAACCAAAAACCGAATCAGCAGCTATCAGCGAGTATTAAATGTGTTGCTCTGATGACAACTGAAATCTGTTCAGCTGTTTCTGTGGGCTGAATTTGTTGCACGAGTTCAGGACTCAGATTGTACATTAAGGAAGGCTGCCACATGATCACACAGGAGCAACAGCAAAATGATCAGGTGAAAAACAACCAAATGCCTATCTGGAACTTATTAAGACAGTTTTAAGGAAAGAGGTTGCTCTCAAGTATAACTCAGGAGGGAGCCCGTCCACATGATGTAATGATCTGATTTGGCCTTTTGGTCACTTTTATTTCCCCCCCACTTTTGCTCCAGATGCCACTTTCACTTTCTTGGCTCTGCTCACTCTGAGTTTTTTTCTTGCCTCTACTTCATCTCTCCTTCTCCCTCATGCAGTGATATTCATCTCCCACTTAAAGGCCACTCAAGATCAAGCTTCAGAAAGACATTTCAATTTACTTAACTGGCCTTCGAAAAACACATCCAGTTAGATTTAGTTGCCATGTTACAGTTAGTGGTGTATGTCTGTTAAATGGCAAGTGAGAGCCACGGCATCAATCACATCCGAGGGGGGAAGATGGCACATAGATATAACAGCAGGTACAGAGAATGAACCCTCTGTCAGGGCCAATGGAGACTTCTAGTGGATGTGGATTATCTGTTTTAGTGGTGACGTTTAAACAAAAAGGATTCTTGCTCCCAGCACAGAGATGCAGCCACAATAATCACACTGATGGTGCTCCTGGCATCATTTTTCAATCATTTTAGACTAAAACAGATCCAGAGATATGGAGTTGTCCCAAGAGATGACAAAAAAATGAATACCTTACAGATAAGTCTGCTAAAATGTAGAGTCAAAAAGTTCATTGGTTAGGGTTGTGTGGTGGGGGTTCTGCTATGGGATTGGTAAACATCAGGAGAAATGAGACGTCAAACATCCAGGTCAAGGAACATGTCGGATCCTTACATCAATGACTGTGTGAGTCGATGTGGAGTTCATAGAAGATGTCAAGACACCACTGTTTAAAAACATTCAATAAATGGCTGGAACTTGCCAAACCACATATAGGCAAGCCACAAAGTGTCAGGGAGAACATCATTTGAACAGATGACACCAAGCTGGAGCTTTTCCAGCAGGTCACATCAGCTCTGTATCGGCAGCTGCACACAAAGAAAAGAATACTGTAACTGCTACAACAAAAAGCCAGGCTAGGCTGTCCATCATTTTGTCCTGGTCAGTTTCATTGGTTTGTTTTTTTCCAAATGCTAAAGTTGAACTACAATTCCAAAGCAATATCTGATTTCCACGAGTTACTGTTTAAGAGGTGGCCACCACTTGATGAGATGCATCTGAACTTGTAGGAAATGCTATGGCAAAATAGGTAACACGTTCTACTTTTTGCTAACATAATAACCAGATGAATATGTCAAATCCCAGACAATGCTGAGGTGCAGTTGATCAAGAGGATTCATGATTGACTGTGGTGTGTAATCAAGGTTGACAAGTTCACTGATGTTGACAAAAATGCAATATGCTTTTTTTTGTGCAGTATATTTTCTAGAGGATGTGCAAGAGGGTACATTATGTGCATTGTTGTTCCTAACCAACATTGCAGCTACAGAGATATTTAAGGCTTTTATTGATCACGTGTGAGGAAACTGGACTGGTCATTTTGTGTGGGTGTGTGCAAGAAGAGAGTGGCTGCTATGACTGGACGGATTGATCAGGCGTCATCACTCCGGTCAGGGATGTTCTGGGTGTGAGTCAATGCTCTGTGTCATCCACTGAGGGGTGTGAGCTTCTGGTTTCACGGTCCCCTGTCACCCCCAAATGAGACTGACTATCCATCCATCCATCCCTCCATCCACCCATCCATCCATCCATCCATCCATATCTCCTTTTTTCTGTTTACCCACGGCCGGGGCTCAGCAGAGACTCCGAGACTTCCCTGTCCCTCAATACTTCCTCCAGTTCTTCTGAGGTGACTCCAAGGTGTTCTCAAGCCAGCTGGGTGATGTAGTCCCTCCAGTGTGTCCTGGGCTTCTACAGAGTCTCTTCCCAGTAGTGCAGCTCTGGATTACCTCCCCAGCCAGACAATCAGAAGGCTTCTGAGGTAGATCCTCTTGCCACCTCAACTGGCTCCTCCCTATGTGGGGGAACGATGACTCTACTCTGAGCTCCTCCTATGTTGCAGAACTCTTCTTCCTATCTTGAGTGGTGCATCCTGCCACCGTGTGGATGAAACTCATTTCAGAAGATTATATTCATGATCTTGTTCTTTTTGTAATGACTCAAAGTTCATGACCATAGCTGAGGGTGACACATGATTGACTGGAAAACCGAAAGCTTTGCTTTCTGGCTCAACTTCTTAATGATGACAGACTGGTGCATTGTCCACGTCACTGCCGACACCACTGCACAGAGCATCTGTCAATTTCCAGTTTTATATATCCTGACTGGAAGACAAGACTCCAGTTAAATAAACTCCTCGACCAGAGGCAGGAATTCAGCTCCAATCTGCAGAGTGATGACCACCTCAACCTGGTTTGAGAAACAAGGATGGATGGATGGATGGATGGATGGATCATTATGATCCCATCATGGGCATTTGCCCAAGCTCCCATGATGAGATGAAAATCATCCATCCATAGGCAGAGAATCAACCAGAATAAGCAGTAGTGGAAAAGATCCAGGAGACATAGTTGGAGAAGACCGGGGGTTCAAGCTGGGGCGAGGGTCCAGAGTGTGTAGGTAAAAATCCCAAACTGAGAAACCAGCCAATGCCAGTGACCAGGCAGGAGAAAATATGGGAGGTTAGGCTTGTAGGCCAGACAGACGGAAATACATGTGGTGAAACACAGAAGTGAGAAAGGCTGGAAGCAACTGGTGGCAATGCAACACAGATGAACTGGCAACAACACACAAACTGAGCCCACATGTACTGTATATGAAGACCACCAGGTGTGATTAATCGCAGCAGAGACACAGGTGGAACACATGAAGGAGGGGAAGGCGGTCACACACCAGGTAGGGAAGTAAAGGAGAGACAAAGTGAGATTGCTGTTGAAAAACTAATGGTGGTGGTGGGTTGACTCTATAGTTTTGGGGAGAAATTGAATTTTCCTAATTCCCTTGTTGCACTTGATTGAAAATGTCTTGTCACTCAAGCACCACTGCCGTCCAGTAGCCAATACAGTAATACAAACGGATGTTTTCATTGTGCTGTTGGCACTTATGAATGCCCATTTTTGACCGAGTTGCACACAGGTGGGAAATTTTGGGAGTGCAAGTGATGCCTGTCATGTATGTAGGCTGTGACTTGGGATGGGAATACAGAATAAGGCGCTCCATGTGCCACAGAGTTCGACTCTGCCTTGGGCACCTTCTTTGGGATAGCATTAGCACATTGACAGATGAGGCAAACGCACTTCGAATACAAAATTGTGAAAAAAATACTCCTCCCATTCCGTATGGAAGTGGTAAGTTTTAGGTTCCAGATTTGGACCAGCAAAGGCACTCATTTTTATACCCTTTCTTCAGTTTTGTTTAAACAAATTTGAGGCAAGCTATGTGTCACGGTAACTTGCTAAAGTGGTTAAAGCAATGGTTAAATGCGTATGGTGGTCAATTGAAAGTGATCGCACATCAGATTGGCTAATTACTAGCAGGTTTTGAGACATCCAATTGGCTACCTGGTATGTCAATCAAAAGACAAATGGGTGGATGTGAATGGATGATAGTTTACCATTCATCCTTTTTTTCCTTCAATGCCGTGATATACAAGTGCTCCTCTTGTGATTGACCAGTAGATCGTGATCGACCAGTAGATCGCGATCGACCAGTAGATCGCGATCGACCAGTAGATCGCGATCGACGTATTGGGCACCCCTGATATGGGGTCATACATTTCTCAGTGGTTTTCACCTAAATGATGAGCTTCATCTTGTCCCTTGTTTTTTTGTTGTTGGCCCTTGATCATTTCTGACCTGTTGACATTCTATTGCAATGGTAAAGTTAACTATGATCTGGTGCCAACTTGGCTTTAGGGCTGCAACGAATATTCGGCCACTGAATTTATTCAGCTGAAAAGTGCAAAAAAAGCTATATTCGGCCTTTGGTGGAGTGAATTAAAAGCAAGGCCAAATAGCGGCTGTGACACAATGATGCAATCAAACAACGTGCAGTGATGTGGTGACCTGGCGCCAGGTAAAATGTCGGCAATATGGCGATTTTTGAAAGTGTCTGAGATATGGTTGGGCACCGAAAACCGGTTCCAAATAGGAACCGGTTCCTAACGTCCCGTTGCAGAACCGTTAAGAAGATGTTTGAATTTTGATTCTTTTTTCGGTTCCTGAATGCCTCACTTGTTTGTTTGCATTACTCCGCCAGACCTAATCCGCTAAATTTCACTTGGCTTCATTTTAATTTGAAAAGGGACGGATTCACACAGTGATAAACCTATGACTGCCAAAGGAGGATGCACAACAAACATGACAGAACAGCTTCACTTGCTGCATGGTAGAAACATTAACAAGCGTACTGTGTTTGACGCATTGTGTCGCTCTCTGACTCCCATCGTTTCCCCCACAGACACTCAACCATCAGCCAGCAACTCTTCATTGGGATCAGTTACGTGGAAATTATGACTGTATTATTCCTAACAGAC
>JAUESF010000016.1:19422654-19424761 GCA_032274765.1 Malacoctenus tetranemus | reverse complement strand
CACACACACACACACACACACACACACACACACACACACACACACACACACACACACACACACACACACACGTCCCCCAGTATCATCTTCTGTTGGGGCGTGATCCCCGACACGCCCCAACCTCACTGGTACCCAGCGTTTAGGAGCCCCCCCGACAGTGATGGTGTCCTGGGACCATTTGGTCAGCAGTGATCATCACCCTGTCGTCTGTGCGTGGCCACACCTGCTGTGGCGTGATGCACGACTGACAGCTAATAACGCCCCCCCCACCATAAAACACTATTATGGCTTTTCAGTCTGCTTCCTGCACAGTTTCTTTTTTTTTTACTCTTAAAACACACGTGTACAAAGACACACGCAGAAAAATGCACACAAGCTGAGGCACACAGGGCTCCAAACAAAAGGTGGCTGAGGTGGAGTGCTTTGGGAATGCAGAGGGCCTTGGAGAGCCTTGGAGGGGCTGCGGTGGCGCAGGCCTCTGCTAGTCTGACGGGGGAGATTTGTGTAATGTTTTCTCCCCTGCAAACATCACGCATCATTGTTTGGCCGCCAAGTTCTGAAAGGCAGGCCTTTGGAGGACCACGAGGCCGAACCTTGGCAGCACTAATGAAGCTCAGAACTCCACAGTAATGATCTAACAGACTGGAGCAACACTCAGCACTCCCTTTCTGCTTGCATTCAGGCTCCTTTTGATCGCTCCCTCCGAACAACGACGAGGCACTCTCCTACCCGGTGCTTCTTGTAATCTTTGATGTGTACCTTGTCTTTCTGTCCCCATGTCCCCTTCCTGATTCTTCATTCCTTTATGTTTCGTGGCTGTCACTCATCTATTAGAGCAACAAATGGGACAAGGCCAAGCTTCAGCTGGCGTATTGCGGTGAGCCCACAGGTTTGCTTATTATTTCTTTAGAAAGCCCTTGCAAGTGCATTTTCTTTCGGCCTCTCATTGAATCAGCAGGATCCCTGTTTGGTCACATCCATTGTGCCGGGAACACAAACATGTTTGTGTTTCAACCCATAGCTGGATGTTTCAGTGTCGCTCCTGCTTTGTCTCGTTTCCAGTTGCCATTGATGGCTCACAGCTGAAAACTGCTGTTGCAGTTTCCTGTGGTGGATTGGAGTCACACTTATGATTGTTTGGGATGAAGTCAGCTGTGTGGCCAAGGAGTTTACAGCTGATCCAGGGAGCTGATCGGAGGCCTGCCACGGAGCAGATCTTGGGAGGAGCTTCTTGGGTTTCTCCACTCCAGAGCTGGATGAAGTTTTATCAAGGCGTGTGCAGGAGGCCTGACCTGCTGTTGAACGTTGGTTCATGATAACAACCCCGCCAGTGAAAATTACTACCAGGGCGGAAAGTTCACTGGCTGAGTTCCGAGTCGATACGGGCCTTCTTGGTGCTGCGTCTGTTGATTGAGAATGGTTGGCGAGCTGGGAGCCTGATGAGCTGGAGTGACCCGGGGTGATGGTTCCTCTGAGCAGAGCAGGCCTCAGGGCCCCACCAGCTCCTGCTTTTTAAGCTTCAGCAGCCATTTTTTACTCGAAACTGCACTTGAAGCAAAATTAAAGTCGCTGCTCACAATTTAAATGTAATCTGCTGCTCTTGATGAACTTAATTGCTGCTCCCGCTTTACCTTCAGTTGCCACCAATGGATTGAGGCAATTAGTCTTTACAACAATTCATGAAAGTGAAGCCCCTCTCCCTGTATCCTGGCTCAATTCCTTTGGCAGCCTTTCCATATTTGGCTGAAGTGGTGAACAAGCAGAAATCACCTGCTGACAACTGGTTTGTTGGCAACCCAGTGTTGCTGTACATTGATTGCTGGGACTTGGTGCAGCTGCCAGATGTGGCGCCTCCATACCTACCTCCACTCACACAGATGTGGCGTGTCACACAGGGACCTGCAGACAGCTCTTCTTCCCCCTCTCACTCAGAGCGAATAACTGTGGCAGTAAGATGGAAGCAGGCTGCTTGCTGACTGAGGCGCTTGTGGGACGCGCTGGCTCTGTGTGCGCCTCATGTAGCCGGTTAAGGGGTCATTAAGCCCCTCGGAAGTCCTTTGACATGGCCTCATTATGTTTGGCTCGAACTCCACAGCAAATGTGAGAT
>JAUESF010000016.1:19402654-19420154 GCA_032274765.1 Malacoctenus tetranemus | reverse complement strand
GGCTTTGTCCTCTCACACGTCCCGCTGATGCGCTGCGGCTCCTTCAGTCTCAGGCGGCCGTTTGTTTGCATAGGGTAATGAAGCACAACACACATGCTGAAGGCCTTCTGTGGCCGATTTCCCTGGCAGATCAAACACATTGTGCATCGCAAGTTCACTCCAATGCGGCTGACCTGCGCCGGCCCGCAGCGCTCGCACTGCTTCAGTTGTGAAGGTGAGACAGCAAAGCACTTGTACATCTGCTTGTTTTTTTTCCTTCTGCTGGATACTTGCCATACATTGAAATGATGTCGTTTTAAGAACATCAGCAGCTACAGGCCTTAGCTCGTGCATTTACATACAAGACAGGTGGCTCAACAAATATGGGCAGATTTTAATATTTTCATTTAAATGTCATTTTCATGCCCTGTTTGAATGGGAAATGCTCTAATGATTTCAACAGACGGTGAGGGATTTATCTGCCAGGAATATTTGAGTAGGTGAGCTTTGAGGAGACAACGGAGGCTCGATCATGCAGTCAGCATAAACAACATCGGGCCATTTTTAGAAATGAGGAAGGCGACCTGAGAAGTTATTTGCTCAACACGCTGCTGCAGCCGCGCCGTCCGCTGGGCAGAGGCTCAGGGTGTTGGCCTGAGACGTGTGCTTTGCTTTTGCTGTGGTGATTTTCAATATCACATCGAGCTCATTCCAAAGCATTTAAGCGTCCTTCCATCCTTCCTGTCTATATTTTCAACGTCTATATTTTTAGTCATTTTCTCGGACAGTGAAAGCAGCACCTTCATTCTGCAACCTGTCCAAGCAAGAGAGACATTTCAAAGCATTTCTGCCACATCCCAAGTCTGTAGCTCCAGAGCTGCAGTAGAATTGAAGGTGTGTTTTGAAAACAATGCATATATACACACCGAACCACCAAAATAAAATTCCACCTTCAAACACACAGTTAAAACAGCATCATCAGCAGTGAAAGCAAACCGGTGTTTTCACATGCAAACCTTTTTGTTTGTGTTTTCACTTTGGTTGTTTACCCAGAAGCGAGGTCACAAAGTATACATTATCACCTCGTCACTTGAATGAAAAGCACCAAGCAGCAGATGTAAAGAACACAGAAAGCTACAAAATGATTAGAAAAAAGTAAAGTCTCATATTATTCATCTCAAACTGGAAAACAAAAGTCACTCAGGAGGTTTTGCTGCTGCACCACACAGGATACACACAACCGCTTAAATACATTTTTTATTGTGAAAGCTACAGGGAGTCACTGCAGAGAGGCTGTGGAGCCGCAGGCATCAGCTCCACATCAGACGCTTGTTTCCTGTGGGTTTTGCAGTGTCACAGTTTGGCTCCTCCGTTTTCATCACCTCTGTTTTTTACGGGACACTTGTTGATTCCTCTCAGTCAGAAACTTTATTAATTTTACATTGATTTTATTCCAGTAGTTTAATGTAATAAAATATTTTCTGTTGAGCAGTTTGAATTTTGTTTCCTCTTTTTATTTTTTACATTAAATGTGTGTTTAACCAAAAAGTCCTTGCCAAGGAATTTAGCTTCACGTGTTGTTTTTCTCAGGTGTTTTTAAATTCAGTTCTCTCAATGTGGAAACTCAAGGCTCTGTCGACACCTTTAAGTGTTTAAGTTAGAAACAAACCAAACTGTCCTCTCTTTGCTGCATGTCAGGACAGGCATGATGCAAATGTAAAGGCTGTGTGCCCACGCGTGGAGCCGATCTCTGCCCCAGGCCTAAGCCAACCCAGTGTTTCTGCACCGCCACTTTTCACTCATAAAATGCTCCAAAAACAGTTTCAAATTTTGCAAATCAACAGAAAAGTCTCAAACAAATTTTGGACCTAAACTGTTCTCCTGAAGCACAAGCTGCTGAGATTTTCCATACTGATGCACCATACAAATAAATCAAACAAATTAATCGCAGTTTGCCATAAAACTCAGCTGACTGCAACACAAGGTTTGGTGACCTACAAGCCAACTGATGCAGTTATTCCAGTGTCAACATGATCATTGATTATTTACATGATTATTCATGTTTTAACTTTAACTGGTCAACATCTTAATTCTTTCACCTATGCAGAAAATGAAAAACGAATCTTATTATCATTTATGAAGGTTTTATAAGTCCATTAATTAATTTTACATCATGCACAAAAACGAACAAAAACGTTTTTTCCCTTTTTTAAAAAATGAATTGAGAACCACAGTAAAAGTGCAAACTGTGTGTTTATTGCATCCAGTCCATCTTAAATCTGTCTCTTCATGTTGACGGTAAAGATCTAACAGGTGGATTGTGAAATACTTTCTGCTGCTGCATCAATTCCATCAGACACCATCGAACGCTGGTTGGCTGCCTCATCCAGTCAGTCCAGTGTTAATGCATCAGGACATGCAGCTATGCAGCCTGCTCCTGCATACACGGGGCTGCACCAACACAACACACACACACACACACACACACACACACACACACACACACACAGGCACAGTCGTGCGCGTGCTGAGTGAGGCAGCAGGTTTTGCCCCAAGAGTAGCGGGGTGATATCATATGCTTTCACGCTGTACTTTCCCAGGAGTAGCAAGGCACCATCTGTCTGTCTGCGCATCCAGCCACTCTTTTCTTTTGCATTTGTGCATTTCTATGTGCACATCACGTGTGTGTGTGTGTGTGTGTGTGTGTGTGTGTGTGTGTGTGTGTGTGTGTGTGTGTGTGTGCGTGCGTGTGAAAGACTGAACACAAGTCGGACAGAACTGGAGGACGTCTGACAGCTGTATTTCCACCTGTATGAGCAGATCCCTGTTGGCATGGTGCCAGAGGAAGAAACCAGCTGCTTAACTTCCCTTCACCACCGAATTGTCTTTGTGTGCATTATCCCATGGCACACGCACACATGTGCACACTGCTCTAATGAAGCCTTTAATCCCTTTGTGTGACGAGGCCGACAGTAGGAATACCTTCACAGACCTCTGATTTGCCTGCGGACCACGAGGGGTTCTCAGCAGGCTGCTGTTTGCAGCAGCAAGTCCTCCACATCAAAGATTAGCTCAGCACGTTGATGCAGCCCTGCCCTCTGCTCCCCCGTCCTCCAGGTTGTGTGGGATGTTGCTCAGCATCCGACAGATAACCTCCCTCCAAACGAAGCCGGGTCAGAGAGGAGGAACGTCAGCAGCCTGCAGTGACTTCCCGAAGCCTGCAGGGAAACCCAAACAGTGCCTTTGATGTCTGTGGACCGTCCGCTCGGACGCATGAGGACCAAACACAGCCTTTCACCAAGTAGCCGACATTCCACAGAGTTGATCAGGAAGCGAGTCAGAGAGACCTGTCACAGTGAAGGAAGCAGTGCAGTGGCTCCTCCGGCACAAACCCCACAGAGGAAACTCCTTCCCTCACAGACGCAGCACACGTTTGTGTTCTTAGGGAGGAAGCTGCTGCGCTGCCAGCCACCACACATGCAACCCTTTGTCAGCACTACCTGGTCTCTCTGCCTGTGAGGATCCAGACGCTCTGCAGGCCATGTTTAGTTCCCCCAGCCCATGAAGCCTGTCCTCTTGCAGCTCTTTCTGAGCATGACTGTGAGCATAGACGCAGCGTCCCGGCTTGGTCAGCCCTGCAGCCCCAGTTACTGTGAAGTCCAGTGGGACATCGAGCGATCCTTCAAAGATACACAGAAACCAGCCATCAGTTGCTCCAGGACCTCTGGGCTCAGCAGCACAAACACACTACAGGGATGATGTTTGTGAATGAATGACTTGTTTCCTAATGAAAGTGACTGGAGATGGACCTGCGAGTGATGGTGTGGTGGTGTCAACATAACCATCACTCTGCGATGGCACCCCTCTCCTCCTCCTCCTCCTCCTCCTCCTCCTCCTCCTCCTCCTCCTCCTGGGGGGTGTAGGTTGGTTGTCTATGAACAAGGATAAGTGATCAACAATGGATAACTTCAGAAAAAGCTGGTTTTACCTCCATAGATAGTTTTTGTCGCGTTTGCTGCTTCTCAAAAACAACCGAGTCCCTGACAGCAAAGGGTGTTAATGATGGACAGCAGAGAGCGCACTGGCTCGCACAGCGTCTCCTCAGGTAGCCGGAGCAGGAGTGTGTGGGCTGTGCCTGGGCCTGTCGTAGGAGAGTAAAGCCTACCAGCAGAAGTCACAGGACTGACAGAGCCGCTCCTGCTGAAACGTCCCCATCATAACTCATGACATATTCACAGCCCGCTCAGCCGGAGCTCTGCCAGCAGAGATTTAACTTGTCAAAAAGCCTGTCAGGGTCAAATTTGGGATTTGCGCGCAGACAAACTATTGCACACTTATCCCCTGCGCACACTGGCAGACTTTAACACGGACAAATTTTAAATCCAAATGGAGAGATTGTCACACACAAAACAAAACATCACCCACAGCCAAATCCCTCCGAGGACAGTTTCAAGTAAATAGCGATTAAAATGCAGGGCGGGGTTTTTTTTTTCTTTTATCAAGAAAGGCAGCAGCAAGAGAACAAATGAGACCCAGTGACCTGATGCAGATGTGGCCTGAGATTACTATAATACATGTGGAAGAGCGGGCCGGCTGCTTCAGCCATTGTCTTAGTGGGACCAGGGCTTTAAAGGAGCTTTAAGAATGCAATGCCCCAGCACCACATGGCAGCAAGGCTGAAGCATTTGTGTAAATCATCTCACTTCCATCTCTCTTTAATGGCCCAGGCGGAGCCGCTATTAGGGCACACGGGTTAAGAGATGAACGTGTGAACGATTATTCTTTAGGAGTGGGGTCGCGGCCCTCACAGGTCGATTACGTCCGCTCTTCTCCTCCCACTCTTTCTCTCAGCTCACTAACACCACAGCTCACACAGGCCTCTTAACTCTGCTGATCCACGGTACACTCATGGTTCCCATCATGCCAGTGGGCCCACTGTCGGCGCGGCGTGCTGCTGGGTGGCCATTGTCTCAGCGGTTGACTGTCAGCTCAGCACAGTGGGCAGCTTTCTCAGCTTGACTTGATGGCTTTGTTAGACTCAACACACATTTGACATGTTGGTTTGAGATGCTAAACGATGGGCTTGGGAATTTACTACTCAGCGGTGAACAGTGCCGAGGCAACCACTTCTACAGCTGACTGTCTTTGTATGTATATAGATATATATATTTTAGGGGGGGTGTTGCAAGGAGGATCAGACACTGGAGCTCAGAACACACAGAGGATTTGTAGAGTGGTGGTGCAGCGCTGCATGGTCTCACAGTGTCCGGCTAACAGTCCAACCAGCCTGCCTCAGCAACAGAAACTGTGAGTGGGGAGTGACTTCAGCCTAAATACCGGCTCAAGTGATGCTTTCAGCATTTTCCTCGTCTGCTCTAAGGGCGATCAGCTCCCACATCATCATCATCATCATCATCATCATCATCATCATCATCATCATCTCATCATCATCATCATCATGACACTTCTGAAAAGTTTGGTTTCCTTTCACCACATTAATAAGATCAATTTCAACAGAAAAGCTAATCTGAGTGTGTGCAAGCTGCCCTGTGCTCTTTCAAACGGCTCACAGGTTGAAGTTGTTGGAGACAGCCAATCGGGGATCGGCAGTGAATTTCGCCAACAATCTGTCCTACGATGGGGCATCTCGTAAAACCCCCGGTGGCTCCTTGACCTCTGCTGCCAGCGTGGAGATCTCACTCTTCCCCTGGTGTTCATCCACTCTCCCAGCTGGAGGCAGAGCATGTTGTCTCAGCAGGACCACTGGGCCCAGCAGAGGGGAGACGGTGGAGACCATCCACTTGCCCACTCCCTCTGCAGGCCTTTGATAAGAGCCAGTTTACTGGGGGCCTCCATTACTCACAGCGGCGTGTTCGTTTGTCAGCTTGCGCTGCAGGAGTGAGACATTCCGAGGCAAATTGTTGCTGCCTGTGTCCTAAAGGGACGCTTTCCTACCTATCCACTTACCAAGACTAATCGGAGGCTTAACTACACTTCTGAGGGCCCCAGTGGATGCAGCAAATGCAATAGAATCAAGAAGTTCTGCAGAGTGCTTCAGTCGGCCAGAGGTGGAGGTTTTTTTAGAAGGACAGAGTTCAGTCTCATCGGACCTTTATTTCTGCAGGGAAATGCTTATTTACTGTAAACTGTTTACAGAGCTCTGTCACTATCTCTGGACATGCAGAATAAACACAGGAACACACTCCCACTCCTAATGTCTTGTAAACAGGAGAAACACACACAGAGCGATGGACAGAAATACATCCGGACATAGATGACTCTGGATGGACGCTGGAGGCCTCTGGACACACAAACTTGGTCTTTGTTAACATAATCACAGCGAACACCCACACCCTCACTTCCAAACATGCAGCCACATTCACAGGATAATGCAGCGGCTTGATTTATGCACTCACACTAAAAAAAGAAGTCGCGTGCAAAAACACAACTCTTGATCCCAACAAAGGACGTGTCCTGTTAGTTTCAGTGCTCCCTGTTTTTTCACAGGGCGGATAACTCTGCACAGCTCAGCAAGCCTTCCACCATGCACGTGTCTCCGCACGATTACCTCTGCATGTCTACCAGACTGCTTCTGAAGCTCAAGGTGCAAAAGCAAAATTGAGAATACAGCAGATCTGTAGTGACAGGAAACAAGCAGCATCAGTGTCTGGTCTGACACTGTACTGAGGAGCAGCGTGAGCACATGGATCACCAAGCCATCCTGCAGCTTTTCAAATCCTCTCGGCGCCCAGACGTTCTGCCCCCTGCCTCATACACGTTGTGCCTTTAAACGGACATGTCAAAATGATGCAATGTGAAAAGTGTGTTCGCTCAAGTGTGCGAGGTTAATAATGTTTTATTTTTCTGTCTGTCTATCTCTGTACCCCCATCACCCTTACGTCCCCTCACTCCTCACCTCCTCCCCCCTCCTGTCCCATGAAGACCTTACCTCTTTGGGGCTGGATGTTTTGCAATTAAAACTCCATGGTGAGTTTTTTTTCTGCTTCTCCCCTCCGACTGGCTCCTTCTCCAGCATGTGCTACCACACCAGTAGCTGTTCTTTCACCTCTCATTTGTCTTCATCATATTGTCCTCAGACTTCAGTTAGTGCATCGATACTTACGCAGGACACACTCCCAACCAGGAGCTTTTCAAAAAATGTTGGTGTGTGGTTTTGATTTACTTTACCTTTTTGTTGCTGCCTTTTTTAACGTGTGTTGAGTTGTTGTGGTCACGTGATACATATTTTGTTGTTGCCAGTGAAGCGATATTTGCACCCCCCCCCTTTCACTTTGGTATTGCATTGTGACTCAGTCTTGATCTGTTTAAGAGTTGTTCTAAACACGAAGCTGCATGCTTTCGCTTTGTATCCCAGGTGGTAATTGAGAGGACATGTTCCAGACTGCTTCCAGGCAGAGGTGCAGCACTTCTGTTTTCTGTGTGGGGCTCTCCTAAAGTCTCCGCTTGCTTCTAGTATTTATCTCTCTTTTGTTCCCATTTAAAAAACAAACAAACAAATAGAATATGTCTCTTCAGATGCTTCTAATTTCTTTTAGAGTCAGTTTTTTCAGTTTACTTTATAGAGCAACATTCTTACAATAGCTACCCCACTTTACACGATTTTCAGACAATTGTAGAGTAAAGGGGAGGCAACAGTGAAACAGGAAAGAAGTGTGGCGGGTCCAGACTTACAGGGTCAGAGGGGAGCGTGAGCTGCCAAGTGAACAGTCAGACCACTCGCTGGCTGACTAATATTTCAGAGATAGTGTTTCTGGGCAAATGTCTAAAAACTGATGTTGGACATGGATGGTGCCTGCTTTATGGGTAATTAGACTGGAGGTGCCTGCTCAAACATGCAGCGACTGAACGGTTATCCTACAATATAGCACCATGTCTCAGAATGTCTCAACTCATCTTCAGCACCAAGCAGTTCTGAAGGCCAGCTATCAGACAGAATATCACACCGTCTGAGTTCTTGCTTATGTTGTACATTGCTTTGGACAAAATCATCCACTAAATGAAAGTGTCGACATGGAGAACAATAGAAATGAAACGCAGTATGACAATATAACAATATGCCACCATTTTGATTTCCTCGCTGGAAGACTTTGTAGTGATTAAGTGCAGCTAGTTCATCCAGAGTGGAGCTGAGCCTTGAATGCTGGCAACTGGCAGTGGGACATTAGAGGACACAGCATCTTCCTCCTTCAGCCGTTTTCACCCTGCTCAGGGCTGAAGCCAAGTCTCTTGTCAACACTGTCTTGTGAAATCAGATGCCTGCAAGCTTTTAAAAGAAACCCTATTATGACAGAGTCACTTATGGAGAGATGATTGAGTGGCTCGGTGAAGTGAACTTTTCCTTTCCCGGCTCCCTGCTCTGCAGCTCCTCCCCCCGTTCACGCTCGTCACTTTAGAAAATGAATCACATGTGGTTCCTTCTCCCAGCAGCCAAGTGTAGGGTTTCATCTGTTGTTGTGGGGAGCCACTCGTACAGTTTAATTGAATACTTTTTTGATTTCTGTCCTCATCCTCCACCTGCCTAATACAAGACCCTTAGTGAGTTCAGTGTGTATCTTCCAAGGGTACACATCATTAAAGCCTCGCTCAGTGCCAGATCGAGGTAGTTGGACCTACCGTCTGAGTCCAGCACGTGTGTTGGTCAAGAGGAACATTGTTGAAGGTCAAATCTGTTTTCTTTTTCTTTAATTTGTGGGGAAAACTCATGTTTGAAGTTGGTTTGGTATTTGTAATAGCGCAACAAACCGACATTCCTTTTTATCTTTAACCAAACAAGCTGTAGGCTCAAAACACAACACTGGAACCTCACCAGTTTACCAGTAGCTAACTGAATGGACCACCAGTGATGGAGTTCAGTGGTGGGCAGAGTCGTGGGAAGAACCATGAAGTGGTTGATTGGACATTGTAAGGTGTGGTCTGCCTGGGTTTGGCACCCAGGGTCCCACGGAGGGACCACCAGAGTGAGGTAGCCTCAATCGCATTGAAGGCTTTAGCTGGCAGGCCAGCGGCCATGAAGCTCTCCGCCATCAATCTCGATAGCTCGTCCGTTTGGCCTGCCAGACCCCACTCTAAAGGGGGGGGGTGTTGTCTGGCTGTATGTGATGCGGAGGCCCAGATGTGAGGTGACAGTCGGGGAACAGAGAACCTAACTGTGAGGGTTTCCCCTCATCACTCGCATGTGTCATGCAGATAGCCTCCTCACAGAACACCATGCCCCTCTTTCATGACGAAGGCAGTCGGACAGTGAAGCAGGAAGTGGAACGGTTTCAAAACATTAAGGGCTAGCAGCACTGCCAGGAAAAGGTAAGCAGTGGATGTCTCAGAAGGGCGTCTCCATGGCAACCGCTCCTGGTACAAGTCGCACCCCCAGTCAGCAGGGCAGGGGCGGGGTCCAGGCAGGGTCAGAAGAAAAGTGGCATTCAGTACGTGTCAGTCCTGCTCTCAGTCCTGGCCTGGCATGACCCTCCATCCATCCAAGCTTCCACATGTTTTTGTAATTTCTTTGAATGAGAGTGAATGAGAACGAGTTTGTTGGCCTATTCGAAATGACGTTGATCAAAATACAGTCACAAAATTTTTCTTCACTCATTTTGCCAAACTTCTTGTCACAAAGCAAAGCGGTTTTCAACGCTGAGAAGAACTAGTCTCTACCTGTAGCTGTGGGGAACATGAGGATCAGGAACTACAACAGAAGTTCCCGTCTTTAATCATTGTTCAGTTAAGCATTGCCACTTCCATTAGCGCTGTGTGCTACACAGAGCCTTGAAGCCACCTCTTTTCCAGGAGTCCTTGTGAAGTAATGAATGTGATGTTGAAGGACGGACCCTCCACTTGAGTTGCCTCTCCCTGCTCTCCCCTCCTCACTGCTGCGTCCCGACACCACCTCTGCAATCACCGCATGATCCTGCATCACCCCAGTAACAGACACGCCACCCTCGTCTCCGGATAAACTGCTCAAGTGAGCACTATCACATTTGTTTACTGCAAGGGGCCCTAAAAATAAATGAAGGCCCCTCTCCCCCAGGAGGCGCCTCACGTTAGCCCTGAACACAGTGAAGCAAAGGGACTCATGGTTGGACGTTGCAGATTCAATGATGCCCTTGAGGGGTAGCTATTAGCTCAGTCAAGACTTCACATTTGGTAAATTAGAAGTGGCAATGACATGTGAGCGGTGTTTCACTGAATGAAAGTTGCAAAGAAAAGGGATCCCACTCCCTGATAAGAGCAATGAGGGATTCAGGACCAATCTCCTCATTTCTTCTTTGCATATTTGTGTTTCTTTTTTTCACGTTTGATTGTTTTGTCGATATCGTGGTGCCATCTGCTGAACCAATGCTTTTCACCAGGGTCCACTGCAGAGCCTGAATGTTGTCCACATGGAGACCTGAGCCAACATCTGGAAAATTAGGTTTCTATTGATTACTTGTAAAAAGAGCAAATATACATAACTAACTTATTACGAGTCACACCAAATTATAGCACTGTAATGTGTTATCACTGGACTCGATCAGTTAATCAAATCATCTCCAGATTTCCTTTAAAAATAAATATGTCCCTCCTTCAAATATAATAATAATAATAATAATAATAATAATAATAATAATAGTAATAATAATAATAATAGTAATAATAATAATAATAATAATAATAATAATAATAATAACAGGTGCCATAAAACACATCAAATATGACTGTGAATGCATTCCTTCCATAATTATCTTGATTTTGTAGCATTTCAGATGATGTGACAGCAAAACAACAGAATGCCAAAAAGTCTTTGAATCAACATTTCTTATTGTTGTTCCCTTGTTGCTTTTTTGTAAATAAGGACATCAAGGACAAGGACATTTTTTTGTTATTTCTAATGTAATTTGGTTTTTTATTGGCTCCATGTGGCTTCTGAGCAAGCCTGTGGGAAAAAAACGCCTTGAAGCACGTCTCATCAGACTTCAGCGGTGAAGCAAAGTGTCTTCTGACTTTTGTCCTGGGGCAGGCCTGATGTTTGCTGAAGCTTCTCAGCGCCTGTCAGCCGAGAGTCCCTCAATAAGGAGCCAGTGTTGCCATCGAGGCTGTGAAGTCATTGAAGAACCGACACCATGACTGGGCCGTGTGTGATTCTTTGATCATGCCCTGTTGGTATGGCTGGAGCTCAGACGTCCGACATTAGTTTCAATCTGTTCTCTGCCTCAATTGAAGTGGACTTTTTCACTGTGAGCCAAAAGAAGGCAGCTTAGAAGATCTGTGTGTGTATCTAACATGAGATATTTCTCAGCCCCACACTTTCAGCTTTGGGAACCAACACCCGGCTGCTCCGA
This sequence comes from Malacoctenus tetranemus, assembly GCA_032274765.1. Taxonomy (NCBI): domain Eukaryota; kingdom Metazoa; phylum Chordata; class Actinopteri; order Blenniiformes; family Labrisomidae; genus Malacoctenus; species Malacoctenus tetranemus. The sequence goes on along the minus strand of JAUESF010000016.1, from coordinate 19,408,842 downwards.
AGTGGGATTACTTTTTCCTTTGTCATTGGACTTAGTGAACTTTGGGACCTGAGAGATTTTCAACATGTATGGTGTAAAAAGTGTAAGGAACACTATTAAAAAACATGAGATCTGAACAGGAGGGAAAACCAAGTCCAGGTCGGGAACTCTTGTCTGATCTGGCTGTCTCGTGTGCTTTGTGAAAGGAAAGGATGCCACTTGGTTTGGAACAAGGATCGATCCCTCCTGGAAGTCCCGCACTTGGATGTGTGAAGTCCAAATGCTCTTCCCACTTAAAAAGAGATGCATTCGGTCTGGTTAATGTCCAGCGTTACACTGTGACGTGCACAACACTGAATGTTTGTCCAATCCCATGTCCTCATGGTGCCAGTGCTGCCTCCGCCCTCGTGGATGAAAGGGGAGGGTCTTGTTTTGGTCTCTTGTCTCTCGTCCACTGACAGAAGACTGAATCAAAGACACCTCACAAACCTGAAGTAAAGAAGGATGCAACCAGCTCATCCATTTTGACTGAGTTTCTTCACAGCTACTTAGGATGTTTCTCTGCACCTTGGATGGGCTACATGAGATCAACTTCATTCATTCATTCATTCATTCATCGTCTGTCGCAAACCGTTGTTTTTTCAATATGAACAGTGGTCTCTCATTGGCCGCGTCTTTTAATTGCACTTTTTATATAATGTGGTTGTTTTGTGATTGCTGCTGCCTGTATTGGCTCCACGTAAAAATGAGTTGAACTACAGTGGGATATTCCTGGTTAAAGAAAGGCAAAATAAATCACATTTAATTTGCAGGATCTCCTTGCTGAGCTGTGTGCACACAACCCCCCAGAACAACTCTGTGTTTATGGCTCAGATGCTGCAAAGCCATTGAACACTTGCCCACAGTTCATTGCAGTTCTTATTAAAAACTAATAAATCCTGTAAACCCTGGGCTCACATGCTTCCATCATCTTTAATTAAACACAAGTTAAAGTTTGGCCGGGGAGGTGCTTCCTGTAAGATTCCTACTTTCTTATCGTGCCAGATAAGCTGATACATTTTCTTTTTTTTTTTGTGAACACTCCTGCAACTCTGCACTGATTCTTTGGATACCTCACATGCGCATTGGTGCTGATAGAGGACGAAGTCTTGTCAATTTGGTTGAGTTATGGTCCAGTCAGGTGGCGTTGGGTTGTTTCATGAGCTCAGGAATACATCTGTGCTCCACTGCTGCAGGTCGAATGCACTTTACAGTTCAAAAACAAGGATGGACATTTAAAGAACTTTTAAATCTTTCACAAACTTACATTCAACTGGAAAGTTAAAGTAACCATACCCATTTTATTGCCTCTCACGTATTATTTAGGAGACAGTTTGTAGCCAAAACTGACTGAACCACATCGATGAATAACCCACCAGTCATTTATTTAAGTGACGTTTTTATCATGGATTGGTTGAATTTGTGCAATAACAAATCGAGTTGACATTGTTCTCTTTTTACTGCACCTGACGTGATGTATTTTGTTTTTTGCATTTTTTTCTATGTTGTGTGGCGTCACTAATTTCCACCTCTATCGTGTTTAATGATGATCTTTCCTGTACATCAGTTACTTCAATGTGAACTGACAAGTGTCTGTAATGAAGCCAACCAGGGTCCAACCTGCACCTCTGACTTTCTCTTTTGTTTCCCTCCTGAAAGCAAAGCGAAGCCACCTCCTCAGATCTCCCCGAGCAAGTCCAGTGGAGGTGAATTCTGTGTGGCCACCATCTTTGCCTCGTCCCGCTCCTGGTTCCTCACCAACCCCAACATGAAAAGAGAGAAAGGTCAGTCTATGATTTCAGGTGCTTTATTCATTTCTTCTGTTCCCACATTTCTGTATAAAGTTCAAACCAGATGTAATGTGACTTCAGTGTTTATCGAACCATGACTTTTTCCCAAATAAATATGCCATCAGTCATTAAACATGGTCCTTATGTTTCTACCTTCTTGACAGACCAGTCCAGGCAGTCAGTCGTGGACTCTCTGTATATCCTCAGTTGCTATGGTAACTTGGTGGAGCACGGCCTGGAGCCTCGGCCGATTAGTACTGCTCAAAAGATCAGCGATGACACACCGCTAGAGCTCAACACCTGTCCCCGGGCCTGCTGGACTCTCACCAGGTACAGGGTTTCAGTCCGTGTTGAAGGCGGCGTCCTGAGAGAGTGAGCTGTGGATGCAGCTGGGCTTACTGGGGGTTTCTTTTTGGGGGGTTTGCAGGACCCCGCAGTGGAATGAGCTGCAGCCACCCTTCAACTCCAACCATCCGTTAGTGCTGGCCTCCGACCTTGTCCAGTACTTTCAGTGTCTTCTGACTGGTAAGCAGGGTTCCTGCGGAGCCTTTAAAAGTCTTAAAAGGCATTGAATTCATGAATCTAAAAATAAGGCCTTCATTTGCATTAAAATGTCCTAAATACATCTTTCAAAAGTCTTAAAAATGTTCACGCATATTTGGTCAGATTTCACATTTGTAATTAGTCTCAAATTTAGAAATAAACTGTCACATTAATTTATTTGAAATAATTTACCAAAGGAGTCTTGTGGAAGTGTAAATGTAAGAAAAATCGGCTGTCTGACCCAACTTTCTCTTCATGGCTCAAAGCAGTACTAGGCAACGTGTACGAGACAGGGTGTGATTTGTGCAAAAAAAGGTTTTAAGCTTGGTACAATGGGAGTCGAGGCGGTGGAGTCTCACATGCAGGGCACGAAACACAAAGCTTCAAAATGGAGCTGCCAACAAACACCAGGTGTTCCCCAGTTTTGTTGAACTCTCGTCTCCACCTTGCCTCGACCCCCGACATCAACAACCTGGGACAACACCACCGCATCTCCGGACAATGTTCGGATGTCCGCCCACACTGAAAGCAGAGGTACCGTGGTCGCTGATCACCACGTCCAAACATCAATCATTCAAGTGTAAGGAAGGAGTCGGACACTTGTTTTGTGCAATGTTCCCACACTCTGACTTTGCCCACATGTTTGCATGCCGACCTGACAAGACGCCTACGTCAGCAAGTTTGGATGAGATCCATACATTTCAGAGCAGCTTGTTGCGGATGCAACTAACAAGGATGCATTTTCATGTTGAAAAACACCTTTGGGTGAAATTGTCTCCCTAACCCTGTGAAATTGATGCCCCCCCACCCCCCACCCCAGTGTGCAAGTTGTGAAATGGGTCTTACATTTAATGTGAAAATTTGGCATGAAAAAAGTTTAAAAAGATTTAACTTGCCTTAAGCTGTAGGAACCCTGGGTAAGTGTTAATGGACCAACTGGTCCACCAGTTCTTAGTGATTATATGTCTTTTTTATCAAAGTTTGATTGAAACACAGTACTGTCTTACCGGTTACTGAATGATCAAACTTAATCAGCTTCATGTGTCTTTTTTTGGATTTTAATGTTTTTTTTCCCCAAAAATATTTGTCAGTATAATGCACAAGTCAGATGCCAAAAAATCATTATGTTCAAGAACTTGACCTGTATTTGTTTTACAACAATTAGACTGGTTTTGTGCAATTATTCTATCTATTGTAGATTTTGACTGTAAATCATCATTATGTTCAATCTGTCACCAAAGTTTTGCACCTTTAACTTGGTAATGGCAGGTTGAAGTTAAAACTGTAGCACAAATACAACATTGTGCCAGCACAAAAGCCCGAGCACACACACACAGACAACGAACAAACCTTGTCCTGTTTGGTGTGATGGTTTGAAGACAACAGCCTCCTGATTAGAAGACGACTCTCAACTTTAAACATACCATTCAGACAGCAAACTGTCAGAATGAGGTCAACCAACAGTAGAGCTAAACATTTGACACTGCACTGCGTTCCACCAAGACACCCAAACGAGGGAGACGAGAATGCAGCCAGTGACAAAACACCAGATAAACATTTGCTTCTTGGTTGTATTTAACCAACTGAAGTACTTTCTTGAAGCACATTCACAGTGTTTGTCTCTTACATGCATTAAATATATAGGTTTGTGTATGTGTTGCACTCACTGGCATGAACTTGTATGTTTTCTGTACGTCCTGAATGCTTCAGTAACCAAGGCTGTGACCCCTATTCCCCGCTGATTGTTTATGTCAGCCGTGTTGAAAGCAAGCCTTGGAGCCTCTTATTGGGGCCACATGCTGAGTAAGCCCCTTCTGCTCTCCATGTACTACATTTATTTTCTTTCTCTGAGACTTTGGGGAAAAGGGTTTTTTTTTACCACGTCCACCATTTGCCATCGTTTGAGCCCAGTCCAATGCAACCCTGCTGCTTGGGTCCTTGTGTTGCACCTCGTCTCTGCCCTTTGGTGGCCCACACTACTGTGTGCCCGCTCCAGGATTAGCCAGAACAATGCAATAAGATGTTACACTTGGACCAATTAACTGACACCCTGAATTCGCTCTAATTCAATAACAAGTGCAGAGCAGTGGGCACTTTAGTTTGCCATCTGAAAGGCCATTTCACTAAAGAGCAGAGTGCACACGGATGGCTACACATGGAATCAATCCACCCTCGAAGAATCGCTTGGCGTTCTCAGCCCGCTTCATAATTATAAACATACAAAATCTGTAATTAGCTTTTGTGGGTGCTCTAGGGCAAGTGGTAGCTGTGTTTACCCTAATCTCTGTACTTGTCTCCGTTGACTTCTGCAGCGCTCCAGGTCTAACTGGTAGGATATTTTTCCCAAATTAGTGCTAACAGTCTCTCTTAGTGTCAGAGCAATGAGAAGGAGCGGAGTGATGGGCTCGGGAGTCAGCTCCTTCCATCATCCTCTGCCAGCGTGGAGTGGAGCTGGCTGCGTAATGGGACAGATTCATTGCATTAACATTTACATCCAATTAGCGGCAGTCGGATATTACGACCATGACACCCTCCCCCCACCTTCCCAACAAAACTCAAATGTGAACCCATGTGAGGTCAGGATACTATAAACATAATTGCTTCACCCTCTTCCCACTTCTTGTGCCCTTGCCATTTCCCCCCTGGGTCAGCGTCCCATTCGCCACACATCACCACCGACCAGGCGGCTCTTAGAGTCCCACCTTCTGTTCCTGCGCTTTGCACCCGTGCGGGGACTCTCGACATCCTGTTTCTCAGCGTGCGTCTGCTTAGCGGGTCCTTGGCTCTCCTGAGCCTCCCTCCAGGGCTTTGCAGTTCACTGGAGAAGTGATCCAGGAGAGATAGAGTTGATTTGACCTGAGGAGAAATTACTGTGCAGCCATAAGCAGCTCGTCCAGGCGCCTAGTGCCTCCAAAGAGAGCTGGAATACACAGAGTCCTTAGTTAGAGTTAAAAAAAAAAAAACTGCGCATGTGGATCCAATTTGCATCGCAAGGGAGAAGAAATAGCAGGAGGCTGAAGAAAATAGCCTGCTTAGATAACAATGGTCTTCAAAAAACAAATGTGTAACTCCATCCAAAAGCTGGATAGTAATCTCAAAATGAAAAAAAATAAAATAAAATAAATTAAACTAACATTCCAATTTAGTGGGAAATAGTTTGTTATTTCTGGTTTTACAGGAAAGGAAAAAAATCTTCCCATTCGGAATCTATAACCTATAATTGAAGCGTAAATAGTCATGTAAAATTGAAGAAAAATAATACAAGACTAGTTTTCCAATTCAAGTGAGAACTTTCCTTTTCGACATAAAGGATCTGCCTGTTTTTAATCTGATGCTTGTGGGTTATTTTAAAGGATTTCAGTGTGTTAAACACATCAAATAAAAAGTCTCCCTGTAATTACAGCTTGTTGAACATGAAGAGCATGGAATGGCGGTGAGGAGGGGTCAACATGCTGTTTGTATCAGGTTAAGCAGATAGTGTCAGAAAAACAAACCCCAGATATTTGAGAAATGAGAAGGTAAAGAGAAGATCACACTACATGATGTCAGGCCCCTCCTTTAATCCTTTAAATTACACCAGACAGAAAATCACCAAGACAGTGTGAGCTGATCCTCGTGCCCTCGTGCAGCACTGCATTACAATGAAGCCAAACACTGCACCGATCGAGGAGGAGTTTAAAGAGACAAAATTTCACTTTTAGAGCTTGTTTTTTCTCTCCTAGAATTTGAAATTATTTAATAATTTTCATAGGGCTGGGCAACGATTAAACATTTTAACAACAATTAATGGCATAGTTTCCCTGATTATTCCGAGTTAACTGCATTGAATATGCAAAA
>JAUESF010000016.1:19033916-19045365 GCA_032274765.1 Malacoctenus tetranemus | reverse complement strand
ATTGAATGTATTGCTGAGAATCACGGGACATATCTTCAAAATTGAGAAGTTTTTGTGGCTCGATCCAATGTATGTACTGAGTTAGAAGCATTTCTTTGTGTTTGATGGAGTCATTTGAAAGAAATGCTTCAGTCTCTGAGTTTTCCTTCCTTGTCTGATCTCTGAAGAGTTCCTGCTGATGCGTGTGTGGGGTGTTGTTGATGTCACTGCCACAGCAGAACAGTTAAAACGTTGCCTGCCACAGTGTCCAGAACTCCTCCTCAGCACTGACCACTTAATGGTTCTCTGCCATGGCTGCAGTCGTCTTTCTATTTCCTGGTAATGATCTTTCTGCTCAGTTGCAGTGTCCTCAATTCCACCAGATTTCATTAATCTATCTAACTACTGTGACCCCCCTCGACCCCGAGGTCCTGCACACCTGTCCGTTTTATTGCTGACTGCCCCGAACGGTCGTAGTTAAGGACCGCTCCTCAACACCTCTCCCTCTTAGCCGACGTTGCAGTTCAGTTGTTACAGTTATCAGGAGGTCTTCTGTGTCTGTGAGGCTTCGTATCACAGGACTATGGAGTCCTAAAATGAAATTGATTTGTCATCACCAATCGATGCAGGTTTTTTTGACACCTTTGATTCAGGTGTTATTGTTCCCTTGCAGCTCCGCTTCGCTGTTGTCCGTGATATGGTGCCCTGATGATGTGTTGCAGGTGTAAGGAAAACAAAGGTTGACGTCTTTGTAAGTAAGGAAAGGTTCAGCAAAGGACGAACACTCATCACGCACCAATGATGAGAGTCTGCCGCCCGCCGGCTTCGACCAGACGACGAGCAATTTATCTCCAAACGCTCATATCCAGCCTTGCATCATCACTACGGTCCAGCTGATAGATGCTGCGTGGTCAACTCTGTGTCTTGTGGTGTTTTTCACTTCGTTACAGTTATTTGAAAATTTCAAGTTTGCATTTTTCAGCGTGAGTGAGATCGTTTTCAGCCTCAAAACAAAAGTGGAGTCCGAGGATTCCAACATGGAACTGACTTCAGTGCTTTATGGGTTGGCATCTACTGACTTTCCGCAACCTTGAAGTTGGACTCATAAAAGCTGGCTAACTGTCACCCCTGTCAGCACCGCCTGAGAGGTGGACGAGACGTGTCACCCCGACAAAATTTAAAATGTGTTTTGAGGCCCTGTAGTTGAGTGGCTGCCACTCTTTCTCATCCCCAGGCAGATTTAATGCCCGACACTACTCCCGAGAGCAATGAGCCCACCCCTGCACATCAAGGGGTGTATGTCTGTCCATCTTTCTCTCTCTCTTGCCCTCTCTCTCTCTCTCTCTGCCTCCCCTCCTCTCAGTGAAGGGACACTGGTGGAGATGAATGCTGAATTCCCTCCAGAATGTTTCTTTAGGTCAGTAGTTTGACCTCTGCCTCCTGTTGAAGACGTCTGAATATGTGTCGGGAGTGTTTGTCACCGTTGTTCAGCAGCTGACACTGGGTCGTAATAAGGAGTGTGTTCTGCCTCTTAAGCACAGGCGCTGAAAGTAAAGTATCATAAAATCTGTTTGTTTTTTAAATATTTTAAACCGTGTAATGCTTTTTTTTTTGTATCCGTCCATAGCAAACGGGTGGCTTTGTTTGAGAGGGCTCTGACCTCTCAGTGCCGTCCTTGAGAAACCATCTGACCAGCTCGCTCATTTTCTGCGGTGGCAGAACAAGTTACCGGACTCGATGCGATCACAGAGTCTTCTTCTATTTTCCAAAAAAAATGCTCGAAGACGAATCACTTCAGAGGGAGACCACTCGCCTGGTGGGCACTTCCTTCTGCTCTCTCTTCCTTCTTTCACTTCAAGTCCCCTTACTGGCCAAACAGCTGATGAACGAGTTGACTGGTTGATCACAAAGTAACATGCTTATTGTCCCTAAATTTGTCTCTCTTTTCTCACTCTTATCAACAAAGTAACTGATTATTTCTGTAGTAAAATGCAAGTAGTTATTGATGTTTTATTCAACTCAAAGCCAAACTATTATAGCTGTCATCCTTTGGTGCAGTAAAACGTGGATTTCTCCAAATACTGTGATGCTGCAGTTTTGTAGATGTGCGGTGCTTTATTTAAATCCCTCATTTCCAGCCCTAAATTTGTAAACTGAAGGAGTGTTTTACCGTTGGACACCATTATGCTCTTCATTTAGATGCATGGAAATACAAGCGCAGGTTTGAAACGCATCAGTGCCAGCACACTTTGCTCTGAGCGTCAACATTTGGCAGAATTGTCAATCAGGGCAGGTATGACCTGACAGCTAATCAGTCTGTTGAGTGGCAGCGTATGGATCCGCAATATCAACTGTTTACTGGTATTTATCAGCGAGACATAAAGATTTCCTCTCACACCGGCGTGTTGGAGGAAGACACATTTTCAATATGCCCCCCTGCATGTGTGAATAAGTGAATAGTCGTCGACTACATTTTGTTCCCCACATGACAGGCGATCCAATTTTCTGGAAGAGAACAAAAGAGTCTGGGGCAAAAAGGAATATCATTATGGGAACACCTGACTTGAGTCTGAGTGCACTTCTCTCCTGCTGCGCCTGTGTAGCTGTATTTTGAACTGGATGTAAAAGGGGGTAAATTTCATATTGACTGGCTGATTGTGCTCATTCAATTTGCAGTGATCAAACGGAAGGATGAGCCGAAGGCTTCTGTGACTGTACGGATGCCCGGCCGGCAGCTCCAATAAAGCCTGGGGGTGGGTGGGTGTGTGTGTGTGGGGGGCTCAGATCTACCTGGAAGTGTCTGGGAGATGATGTGATTGTTGCTGATGATATGAGGTAATGGATGTGTATAGCTTTCAATCTACTGGCAGTCTCTCCTATTCCTCTGCCTGTAGCGCGGGATCTCATTTTGTAAACACCTCCAGAAAGTTATTCAGGGAGACCGGGCGTCTCACTCCATCCATCTGACTAAAGAGAACTCCCACAAAGCTTTGTGTGCGCGCTTTTCATAATGAGAGCTTCTTTTGCTGATCCCAAACCACCTTTTGGCATTTCTGCCACAGTTATGTTGTGTTTGATAATAAATAACCTCGGCGGAGTCGCTTTATATTCTCACAGCAAACAAGCCTCTGGACTGTATACAGCTGGTGATCGATTGGCCAGCAGTCTAATAGTTTGCAAATGTACAGTATTCAAATGAATGAGGCAGCGCAACAGCCTGAAGCAAAACTGAAGTAATGATTAATGTTTAGTGGCACATCGGCTTCAGCGCAGCTCATTTCTCACCTTTCTGTGATGTTGCCTATTATGGTTCTTTTCTACTTAGTGCACCAGTGTACGACAGTGCAAGTAAAAGTACTTGGCTGGGTACTGCTATGGAGGAAAAGTCAAATTAGATAAATTATGGTTGAAATTTTTGAATTAAAAACAAAGAATTCAATCAAATTTTTACGGTGTCACAACTAAGATTTTTTTGTTTTAGTGGATTCATAAACAAACAAAATTGATTGCCGGTTGAATATAAATGATCAGCAATCACAACAGGAAAATTGCCAAGTGTGGCATTAATGATGATGTCTCGATGTTCATCTCATCAGTCTTAATAGATGTTTTTTTGTGTAACCACTAATAAACAGACTTCCAGCACACAGAGCTGTTACACAATGCTGCTCAGCTCGCTGCTGCATCGACCAACAACGTCTCACATGTACACGTGGTCATCCATGTGTCACACGTGTTAGTGGACTTAAATTTAGCAGGACTGAGTTTCAAGCCAATTAACTGATCTGCTCACAGTTTCCAAAGCGAGTGAAATCACTCGATGAAAACGCTCGCTTCACTTTTATCCGTTGGCGGGTCAGTGAGGCCGTGTCCACCTCTGGATTTGTCATATAAAGACATCATCAGTCCTTTGCTGTCTGGCTGCAGCACTGAAACGTTTTCTTTGAGGCTGTGAACACATCACAACACACCAGAAGCTTGCATGTGTTTGCATCCTCTTCTGCCTTCCTTTGCTTTTTTCACAAAGCAATAAGTTTACTCGATGGGAGCAAAATTAACTTCAGTATCTTTTTTTTTTCTCCTTTCTCAGAAGTTTCAGTCAAAGTACTTTAACCTAAAATTCATGCTTTCAAAGCAGGACTTGTATCAAAGCTTCCCTGTAGGAACTTATTTATTGGAGACACTTTGGGACTTCAAAACCATTTAGGAAGGCACCCTGTAGTCATCTCGTGTGATTGTTTTTGTTTATTACTTCATTTATCATTTATTTGTTTTTCTCGCTCGTTGGCATGCCCGTAATCTGATGTGCCATTAAAATAGGACTGACGTTGCGTGTATGTCACTGTCGTTTCTAATGGCACATCATTATGCCATCATCTGGTCTGCGGGACTGTGTGGTGAATAATTGGAAACTAGCATTGCTACATTCTACTAATTTGCACTGGCGGAAAACAGAAAATATTGTTTTGCAGACTGCAGCTGAGCGTGTAAATCGGATTTTTTTTATAGCGGTTCAAGAGACGGAGAAGAGGGAAGAAAAAGTTGAGAAGGGGACTGTTGAGACCGGTTATTTAATTGAGTGTGTGATATAGAGTGTGCTGTGCTGCTGGCCTGAAAACTGGTGACCTTCACCATCGAGACCAAGTTATCAGGTGAGGCTCTTGAGCCAAATTGGGGGGGGGGGGGGCAGGGGGGCTCGATGCACCGTCTACATCTGTCCTCTCCGTCCCCTTGATGGTGACTGGGGTAGCAATAAATTGATTTTTGGCTTCACACTTTCACAATGCACTTGATTTGTTGTGCAGTCTGTGCATTATGATTGCAAACAAACATTGCTCACGCCGTAATGGCTCGGAGTCGAGCATAATTATTTCACATAATGTCTGCGCCATAACTCCATTGTCACTTCGTCCTTGTTTGGTTGGGATTTTATCCAACAGTTGTCTTTGCTCAGATCAGATTCCTACTTTGAAAACAGCATTCGTCACTCACAGACATGATCAATAGGAATTTAGTGCGTCATTTCTGTGCTTTATGTTCTTGTTTACATCACAACAGTTGAATTGCACATGGTGCAGATCTAAAGATTTGTCATTTTAATTGGTTTAAACTTTGTACTTGTCAAAAGCTGTGTAAATGTCTTCAAAACACATGAACTAATTAAAAGCATTCTGTGATTGAAAACTGTCAATGAAAACCGAGTGATTAATCACAAATTAATCGTCCATAAACCAGTGAAGTTACTTTACCAGCTGCTGCAATTGCAAAGTATTGAAAAATGACAGCTGTTTGAATCAATTACTTGGTCAAAGATGCACTCGAAACAGGATGTTTGGACTTCTTCGAATAACCACATTTATTAACTGCTGCACTTACAAAAACTAGCAGCAGAAAGCCGTCATGCAAACTGCTCATCTGAGGTCAGTTAATGTCGATGTTAAAAAAGCCATTTTTAGTCAGACATGTTCTTCCAAACGGAGCCTTTCGTGAAATTGCAACACAACTGCTCGCTTATCACTCTTGACAACTGTTTTTGCCAATGCAAAGGCTAATGCTAACATTTCGTAAACAGGACTGAGAGGCAGCAGTTGAGAAACAGCCCACCTGTCGGGCTATCTGAAACAGCGAGCGTTTTGACGACATCTCCAATTTGACGATAGTAAACAGTCGATAACTTGCATAATGCAGTGATGTTGAAGTAACACATGTATACTACTGAATTTAATTGGATACTTATCGTACGGAACCAATTGTCTTGTTACGAGCGATAAAACTTAATTCTGTGTGAACTCATCAACTGGTTTTACATCCTCGTGCCATGTTGATGACCACTGGAAAAAACAACAACCCTCAAGTAACATCTGAACACTTTATGAAAAAAACTGGACTTTAGGTTCAATGTTTTTTTTTAGAGAAGCAGCTTTTGTGCCGATATCATGTGAAGATTCTGCGTTTATATTCGAGTATCCTTTTGGAGGTTCTTGTCTGTTACTCAAAAAGGGCATTTTATCGTATTTTCTTTTCAATGGGCTGTTGAGGGATAAAACAAACACACTAGTGTCCTCTGTGGAGAAAGGAAAATGGGAGAGATGAGCATTGAAATAAAAGAAAAGCTGAGCACAATGTATCAGTTTGTGCTGGTCTGAGACGGAGCAAAGAGAAGTCACCAGAACACCACGCGAGCACGGTGCTTTTTTTAGCACCTGCTTTCCTGTTTGCAATGCTCTATTAGACAAAATGTCCATCTGCCAATATATTCAAAATGCACTGTGCAGGTTATTAACATGCCCTTGGCAAAAAGGGTTTGGCTCTGTGGGGCAAGCATCTCCATAAATCGCGGCAGAGGCAGTTTTATTACAGGTTGTAAATAGAAGTCCCTGCCATATTTTATGACAGCCATCACTAACTCATTCTGATTCTTATTACCTCTCTGTTCTCTGACTTGGGGACCATTCGCAGACACATCCTGCGCACAAGTTTATGCGGCATAAAGGATCGACTGTAAAGGAATTTATTCCCGACGTAATTGCGCCTTCAGCTTGCGCCACACTTTCGACTTCAATTGCTGTTTTCATGTCCATTACAACAGGCCCAGCTTGTTTCCGAATGGTTACATAAAAAGGAAGAAATTTACATATGGATGCCTTCACCAGGGATGTGATCGAAGAGCTATTTAGTGCAACATGTTGCGAATGTGCGGAACATGATACATTTTTCATAAGTTTGCAATATTATTCAGCCGCATTGAGTGTGAAAGGAACTATAATTTTCACTGATGCAGTTGGGAAATTACGCTCTGCTTGACGGTAGGTTGTTATGTCATTTCCCCAAGTGAGAATTTGCTCGACTTTTCACCAGAATCCGGCAGCAGCGTGTTTGTTTACATGGATGGCCGCCTTGCACTTACGATCCCGTGTTTTGACACTGACCAGTTGTTTGACAGGGCAGCCAGGTACATATGTACACGGCAAACAAATTTACTAATCTTTTCCTACAAGCGCTCGCCTTTCCTCGCCAGGCTTGTTTACATATTTGAATTGGCTGACAGAGCCATAATCAGCTTATGATCTTTATTTGGTTGCCAGGAGGCACGCTGGGAGTTGTTCGCTGCTCAAGTATGGCGCTTTGTTTACTCTAAACTCGATTCTTTATTTTTTGATGGAAACATAAACAGATATCTAAAACGAAACTGAAACAAATTGTATAAATGCTAAAAAAAAAAGGGACAAAGCTGTAGAGGTTTTTTTTTGTATTGGCTGTGTCACTACTGGTGATGTCTACCAGCACAAATGATTCGATCCTTTTGTTCATATTCTGCTGGAATCTAATTAGCGTTTTTGTCACCACCTCGAAGTTCCCAACACAGGAGAAATAATCGTTTCACTTCTGTTCAAACTGACATTTTACCGGCGAGAAACAACCAAATCGGCTCCGCTGTCGACTTCCAAACTACACCCCTGTTCCGTGCTGGGACACACATGGGCGGAGTGAATGGGGATGGATGGTTGGATTAGGAATGCCGGGAGCGAGTAGATTATCCAGTATCTGGGCAGGCAGATGCGCAGAGGCGAAAATGACTACACAAAGAGCCAGATCTCCATCAGGGGATCAATTCATAGTGCTCGCTCTGTCACTTCCTGTGAAAAAAGAAAATTTCACGGTGCGTTTTCAAGAGGTCGGCATCGGAAAAACATCAAGGAGAGCGGTTTTTTTCCCCCCCATCTCCGTTTCCCCTCTTTTCCTCCCTCCTCGTGTCCTCTGAACACTCGAGCGCTGTCCGCTCTGCATGCTCCTCCCGTGCTTGCTACGCGGTTTGCCGGTATAAGATGTGCAATCAAACGTGTGGAAATGCGCAGTTACACTTAAGACACACGAGCACACGCGTGCGGTAACCTATATTTGCTGAGTATGGTGAATGCCTGTGTGTAAATTTTTTAAGAGGTTTAACCAGTGCGAGCTGGAATGAGTGCCGCTGTTGGCTGGGTTTCTCAGCCCGGGGCCCCCTCGCCTCGCTCCCCCATTTCGCCCAGCAGAGCTTCATCCTTATCGCTGTCCTGCACCCCATCGCTGCTGAAGCCGGGCTCCTCTCCTGCTTGACCACATTTATCCAGGGGGTTTTTGTCTGGGGGTGATAAGCTGTCAGACTCACCAGTCTGGATATAGGGGTCCCCACATCTCTTGTTTCACTCCACTCCACGCCTCTTTACTATTCAAATGTAGGCAATGTTTTTGGTGGTTGAACCCCACTCAGCAACACTTTTTCTAATTTACTTTTTTGGTTGACTTGTACTCTCAGCACAAGCGATCCCTCTGATCTCATCAGCTTCTCTCCTTCGTGTTCATCTGCTACAGTCTGAAAAGCAGGAAAAGCAAAAACAAGTTTGAGCGCTTCGTGTAGCGAGACCAACAAAAGACAGTGTGGATGTCCATCGCAGGCACCCTTCATGGGATCTCCTAATTTCACATGAGGCAGCAGTCATCACTCTCTGTATCTTTAGCCCACTGCTGACATGTTTGTTTTTGAAGCATTTCCTATTTCCTGTGACTGAGGTTTGTGTTTCCATCTCTCCTGCAAAAAAACTGCCGACACATTTATTACTGACTCATGTGTTCCCGAGTCACTTCCTGCTTTGTGAGAGAACCAGGAAGAGAAGTGTCCTGACCGTATAAATGTGACGTAACCGAGCAGTCTGAGCTGCAATGAAACTATTGTCCATAATATGAATAAGAGGAATAATTATGGCCATTACAGCCACACCTGTAATTTCAAGGTTCCTGCAGCCTACCCTTGGCTAACGAAGGAGCACAGCAAAGTGATACAGACTGTAACAAACTGTTGTTGAGGGCCACTTATTTTCTCGCTCGTCCTTAATGTATTCTCATACCGTCCTCTGTTAACGGCTTGCATCCAGGCTGCTGGGTGCTTATCCTTGGTAGCATCGTTTAAATTTGTAGCCCAAGGTACCATTCCTGGCTTTTTATATGCAAAAAAGAATAATCTCCAAGTATTACTGTTTAACACAAAAAGCTCCAGGCTACTGATGAAAAACTCCGACTTGGAAGTGCAGACATGCAACAAGACGTATTGTGGCTTGAAAGCTACAATTTATCTCCGTTGTAGCATATTTGCTGTGTAATTTTATATCTCAATTAACAAGGGAGTGGCGGGCTTTAAAATTATGTACTTTAGCTATTGTGTAATAGCCCAGAGAGAGGCAAACATTACGCTTGTTTATCTGTCATCGCAAATGTGCATTGCCAGCATATGCTCCTGCTGGTGTCTTAGAGGAAATACATATCGTTTTTTGTTTTTTTTCCCTCCATGTGCTGGGAGCTTAATTATAGTTTGCTGGTGTTGTTGCAGGTTGTTATGAAGCGAAAGCGAGATAGCGTGAACGAGTAGGAAAATGGGGGGTAAACCAGTAAAGACTATGTGCGGATACAGAATATTAATTTGCGCCGTGGTATAAAAAATTATGGACTTGATCATAGGTTTCTCTCTGAAGCTGTAATTAGGACATTAAAGCCATGGCGTGTGTACAACAGCCTGTTCATACTCCCTGCTTGTGAAGTACCTGTTTTATGAACTTGGGCGCATAATGACCTTGGGGCTTTGAGGAATGTGACTAATATATGGATAAACAGCGGACTTGTAAAATAAGACTCCCACAAACTATAGCAGTCGCTATTCGAAAATCGATCCTTTATTAGTGGTTGGAAGAGTCTGAGCTTTTCCACTGTTTCCTGTTGCACCATTCGTACAGGCGTCAGTATGAAGTATTGACTCTAAGACGGCTGCAGCTGTTTGTTTTAGTGATGAAAATCTGACGCGTTTCATGTCCGTCCTGTTCTCTGGAGGTTGTTGACCTGAGATCATGCAACAATCCCAAATGTACTCCAGCTCCATCATGAAGTCGCTCTCCTCCTCTCCTCCTCTATTGTCCTTGATTGACCTGGCAAACAATTTAAGTTACTGTCGTTAAACAGTTTTAACCATTTTCCCCTGAATTGAAAAACAAACAATTAACAGGCAGCTCACAATGTCAATTGAAGTTGCAGCACTGATGTTGGAACATAACTACATTACCATTTGAAGTGCCTAGCTTAACTACAACTATTAAGGCACTGAATTTGCACACTTTTCCCTAATTTTAATTCACTTTATTCAGCATATTTTGCTGCTTGGCTTCCCACCAATGACCCTGCCAGCAGTGGGGAAGATTAAGGGGCCATAACCCGACAACTTTTCCACCAGAGTGCTTCTTTCCGATCTCTTGCTCTCATTTAACACCTTGCTGTCCCTCTTCACTTGCTTCAGTGAACCCATTGAAGCCCCCCGCCCCCCCGCTTTCTTAAGGGTTGTTAGGAGCTCCGTGCAATAATCCTTAATTATAATAAAAACAATCACTGTTTGCTTCCTCCCTCTCCTGGCTTGCTCCCGGTATTCCTCCTTGCCCGTCTGCTGGTTCACACCGAGAGACCGTCAGATCCCAGCAAGCCCTCAGGAACTCCTTTCTAGAGTGTCGAAGGTGGATTTTGCCCCCACCTCTCTCTCTCTCTCTCTCTCTCCTCCTCGATGTGAAGCTCGCAGCAAAAGACAGAGCGCGCAGAGGAATGAATTCCCCGAGAAACCCGGAGTGAGGAGGGCAGGAAATAATTCAGCAGCAGCTCCAGCAGCAGCATCAGCATCAATAGTGGTGGCAGCAGTGAGCGTGAGAGAGACGGGGAAAGAGAGAGAGAGAGAGGGAGTTTGTGTGTGTGTGAACGCGCGTGTGTGTGTGAGCAAGCTTGAGTGAGAGCGAGTTCCTATGCACTGTGCCGAGCGTAGCTGAGCCGCGCCGTCGCATGGCAAGCTGTGTGTTCCCGTTTGGTTTGGCGCGCGCTCTGGCGAGGCAGAGCTCACAGGAGGGGGAGATGAGGCTCCGCTCGGATCCCCAGCGTCAGTGAAGACCAGCACCCAGCCGGGGCATCGCGGGAGCAGCATGGTAGGACGAGAGACCCACTGCTGACACCAGCGTGACTGATGATGACAGCCCACGCGTGGGTTACCATGCGCCACAGCCGCGCCGCTCCGGGAGAAAACAGAGCCATGTGAAAGTGACTTGGCTGCCAGCAACTCTTGGACATGTTTTCCAGGGCAAAGTCTGGATTTCTTTCTGTGTTTGAACTTGTTTTTTTTCTCTTGGTGCTGTCTGGCTGCCCTGAACTCACCTGCCAGGCACGGACTAAAGGCAGATGGAACAAGGGGGGTAAGTGATGATGGACATTTGCGATCCTGTTTGTTGTGTGGCGAGTTGTGAGTCATTGAACTGACCTGCGCCTGGATGTAAGGATTGAACTTGTGGTATCTGCAGAGCAGCCAGGGAGGAACGGTGTCGAGATGTTCCTCTGGTCACAGATTGACCTTGGCCGAACCTCATCTGAATCGGGATGTTCTGTCATGTTTAGACGCACGTGAAAGTCCGGAGTT
>JAUESF010000016.1:19018474-19033816 GCA_032274765.1 Malacoctenus tetranemus | reverse complement strand
CCCGAGGTCTGTTTTGATGTATCCTCACACACCCTGCCTCCTCCTCTCTTTGTGGCGAAGTGTGCTGCGCGAGTTCACATTTCGCGGTGCGCCCCGGAACGTTCGGATGGCATGACATGCCACCAGTGTCTCAGAACTGTGAGTTTTGGTGTGAAGACTTAGATCACCAGTCTTGAGGGGAGGTGTAAATAATTCATCTCAGCCCCTCCGTGGGAGCGGTCCTCTCGCCTCTCTTGTAGCATTTAATCCCCTTTGTCGGATTAAAGGAACCTCTAATCTTAGTGCTGGTGCTCAGTGAGGAGGCTGAGAGATGCTCCCTGCAGCCTATCGGCATTGTTAGCACTCAAGGCTCCCGCTCCGTAGGATGTGTGCGTCTTCAAAGGGGCCGTGTCACCGCCGTGATCTATTTAATGATTCCTTACCACTTTGCTCTTGTTCTGCCTCACCCACTCTCTACTTTACATCTCTTCAGATGCAACTACGCTCAAGCCTCCTTATAGTGTGCTGGGTACTTCTTGCCATCATTAGCCCCAGAAGTTCCAACCTCATGACTTGGATTGTGCTTTGAGAAGGTTATACATTTATTTATTAGACTGGCAATGAACTTTTACTCTCACTTCCTGTCTTGCTGAACTTGGTTTATATGTCTATAAAACATCCTTTTATTTGCTGTTTTGGTGACAGCAGCTGAGGGACACTCTGCAGACGAGGTTCATTTTGCTTGTTTACTTTTTGAAATTTACTAAAAATGTTTGACTTAAGCGTTTTCAATCATTAAACGCGACATGTTTTGGTGCGAATGTGAATCAGCAATCTGTAAACCAAGGGTAAAAGCAGATAGAGTGTAAAACGGCAGCTATCACTGGCCTCTGGTGAAATGGAGGGCGCTGACCTCCCTCGGCGTAATTAAGCTGTGAACCTCGTCCGTATCGGCGCCCATTCGAACAAATCGTTGCATAGCGCAGTCTGAATTGTAACCTTGCTTGTTTAATTATGATTTTGTGACACAAAGGAAGACTAATATTCTCCGCAATTAAGATGCAATCAGTGCTGGACTGACAGCTGTTTATGGAAGTCCTGTCACTCCCCATAGAAGATACTGGCTGGACTAGTTAGCGTTTCATTTGTCTGGCAACAAAGTGTCACTGGCTTTTCTCCTCCAGTTGTAATTTTTCCTCATTGACTGTAAACTTCCATTCATTATCACATGTAACGTTTCCATTTCCACGCGTCTTTAATTTGCCACTGCACAGTATTAGCGAGATTATTCTACTGTTGCTATTTATATAGCAATGAATACAATATGCATAATACAGAGCTCGAAAGAATCTAACACTGAGCTCCATGTTATGTATTCACAGTATATATCTGACCAATGTACACTCCATTTCTGTTGCTGTGAGGAAGGTTGTCTTGTAGTGAAATACACAACATCGTGTAATGGCTACCAGCGAAGCATCACCCACCCGAAATATGTCTTTTGAATATCAAACACTCCTCCCTGGAGGCTTGAACGGTGGCTGTAGAAAGTTTGTATTCTCTGCTCGACAAAAAAAAAAAAAAAAATCAAGTTTGAATTTATTTCAGTCTCAATGGATTCCCCAAAGTGACAAGTTGTCATGACAGAAAAATGATCAAGAACTTCCAGAGGAAAATCTGAAACCACTTGTGCCATCTCGATAGACTGACTCCCACATCGTGACAACGCTGCTGCAGCTGTTCTGTGTGAAGGACTTTTACTGAATCTGCCTTCAAAGTATCTTTTCAGACAACGATTCAATTATATATTTACTAGATTTGTAGTTAAATCACGCAACTCAAGCATGCAGGAACAATTCAGCCGATGAATGCCTGAATAAGTTTAAATATCACAGCCATATTCCCACAGTCATCATCTTTGCTCCCAGCTTGCACTTTTGTCTAAAGGGCAGTTTTATACTAACAATATAAGAAAGTACAACAAAGGAAATCAAAGTTTAATAGTAGTTGAAGTTCCCGCATATGTTTGAGAGTTTGTGGAACCAAACTGTGTGTTCACATTGACTTTCAGGCATCCTTGTGCTGCCTGCTGCACGCTGACGGTGGGTAGTCATTGGATTAGCACCATGTGCACCAGATGTAGCATGGTGAAGGTTGAAGCAGCGGTTGAACACTTACTTTTTCCATTTTCTTTCGACTTCCTCTCTTTCGGGGGTTCGTGGACTTTCAGTGGCTGTCTTGCCCCTCATGAAACCGCCCCCCCCCCTTACTTTCCATGCGTGACGTCTGACATGGGACAGACTCCAACAAATTACAGTCCGTTCATATTCTCAGACCACCCTGCAGTGAGAGCCTTCATCACTGACTCTGCGCAGGCATGAAGATCAGAGGCTG
The DNA here is from genome assembly GCA_032274765.1 of Malacoctenus tetranemus. Classification (NCBI taxonomy): domain Eukaryota; kingdom Metazoa; phylum Chordata; class Actinopteri; order Blenniiformes; family Labrisomidae; genus Malacoctenus; species Malacoctenus tetranemus. The sequence goes on along the minus strand of JAUESF010000016.1, from coordinate 19,031,443 downwards.
CAGAGATTGAAGTGAGCCTGGGAATAGGGAAGGAAATCCAATTGGATGTATTATGATCCCACCCAACTACAATAAATGGTAACGTGAGGACAGTACTGGGGTGCAAAACACCCTGGCTGTGGGAGTGTAGAGCCATAAAGACGAATGGTAGGTGGACTCGCTCGAGCCTCGAAACAAGGTCATTCTTTGTAACATTTTCAAAAACTAATTTACTAACTAACAGCCTGCTGCTGCGGCGGCCGGTGGAAGAGTAATGATAGAAACAAGTGGCCAACACCTATAACAGAAACAACACTCGCACCCCTCTTGCTACAACCGCTGAGTGTCTGTGACCATCTGGGGAAGCAGTGAGAGAGCATCAGATTTATAGTCCGGGAGAAGAGTCGGGGAATTAATATTAGCACTTCCTACTCGCACAGGAATATTGTGTTGCCTACCACGGACCACCAGCCAAAACTGCTGGCTTCAGCATTATGTTTGCACACACACTCTATAAGTGTGAAATTAGTAAGTGCTGGTCAGCGCTGCCCAGAGCAGGAGAGAAATAATAAAGTATCCGTCTCCTGATTATCAGGGATTTCTTTACATTTTTTTTAGCACATTCACACCAAACAAGTTTGGTTCCAGAGTTTCTTTTCCTTGTTTTGTTGGCTTCGTTTCAGCATCTTTTAAAGTGTCTCTGAGCTGCGTTGGGGGAAAAAGTGCCTGTTATTGTTTAGCACAAAGAAAGCAACAATTTGGTGGTGTTCACGTCGGACTGGCCGGTAGCCCGCCGCCAAGCTCAGAGTGACGAACCATCAGTCATGCTGACATTCACACTGAAGTAAAGGGCAATTCAGACCCCCCAATTAACATAGAGGAAGCCAAAATAACCTGAGCAACCCAAGGCAAACAAGGAGAATACACAAATGCCACACAGAAGCTGATCAGACGGCAGCTGCAAACCCAGAATCTTCTCATTATGAAGACCACCCCTTGAGATTAAATAGAAAGAAATATCACAGAACGCCAAAGCATACACACCATTCACTAATTGTACAGGTAACTTTTCAGGCACTCATTCCTTTATTTCATTTGTTTCTCTGTTTTGCATCCACCCTAAGAAAATGCAGGTCATCTTTGTGATTTACTTTGTTTCTTGAACTGTGCTTGTTTATTTTAAGCCTCATTGTCAGTAGGTAACCACACAGCAGTTGTTCCATTATTGTTGGAATTAGAGAGAGATGCTGTTTTTTTGTTGTTTTTTTTAATGTTTTAAATGCTAATGATTTTCTAAATATCCCTTTTTTCTGGTAGCTGGTAGGAAACATGACACATTAGGCACAATGCGTGTTGGCACTGGAAAGGGATTAATATCAGCACGTTTAATTTAAGGCTCGAGTGCATTGTTTGTCAAAACCAGTTTCTCTTTTATCTGTTTGAATTAACATTGGAGGATATTCCCCTCCTCCCACCCTCCCCTCCTCCAGAACCCTCCCCCAAATCTGCATCTCAGCCTCTGCTACAAATAGGAAGTCAGAACAGGCTGTAGGGAAAGAAAATATTACACAAACTAATGGAGGGCAAATTAGGCAGCGGCCTGACAGAAAAATTAAATCACTGTCACTCGTTGTACAAATGATGTATTGTGACCTGTGACTTGAGGCATGGGACGTTGGGGGGGATGTCAAAGAGGATGGGAACATCTCCCACTTTGCGTTCCTGTGACGTTTTGCTGACATGGTGTGACTCAGTTTGATCTCACTGTTCGGTGGATCTGCTCTCATAGCACATGTATGCTAATGCAGAGAAGTAGGGCGAAACACACTCATAAACAAAATGTTTACACGACAGACAGCAAGTTCATCTATAATGAGTGAAGAAGCTCCCTCGTAATTACTCAATCATGATGGGAAAAAAAAAGGCCGGAAAGGCAGAAAACGTTCCTGCTGTTCCTCGTTCAGTTCAATTAGATCATTAGGCGTCGCACCACCGCGAGTTGAGAAGAATCATTTTCTCAAATGCACTTCCCTCACGAACGCCCACGCCTTGTTAGAAATAAATGCAGTACGTACAAGCTGGAAAGTGTGGGCGAGATTACAGATACAGTGTGTTATCCTGCGCTAACAGGATTGAGACGACATTAGGTAAATGTGGTCGCTGCCCAATTCGCAGCCTCACAGGGCTGTTGTCACGTTGCATCCCGAGCTGGGAAAAGAATGACTGCGCAGGTTTCCAGCTCTGTCTTGCTGTCATGTATCTTTAAAAAAAGGAATGACAAGACACAACAGTCATAGGCATTAAAGTTCACATGTGGACAGGAGAATTAGCATCGATTTATATAAGACATTTTGGTTGTTAAGTGTCAAGCAGTGTCCTTCTGCTTCTTTGAATGTGAGCAATCGTTGTATAATTTAGTTGTTTCGCAGTCCGATGTGTCCGCACATTCGATATTACATAACCGTGACTCATCCAGTCCTAATGAAGGACTGAGGTCATTTATTTTTTGTTAGGACTCACTCTCTGATTGTACATGTAGTTTTTTTTCCTCCCGTCCGTTTGTTCAACATCGCAGAGACTCCTCCAGACCTCGGTCCGAACCTTAACCTCTTTTTATTGTTGGGGTGACAATAGTTATTGTGTTGAGTCTCTTTGTGTTGGAGTTGCAGTTTTCATTTGGGCAGTGAGGGCTGCTCGCAGTAGGCAGAGCAACCTATTGGTTTGGTTTGGCAAACATTTGCCAGCAAGTGCTCCCAGTGTTTTGTGGATTTCTACCAGCGAGGGTACACAGATGATGAACAGATTCATTCTGGACTCCCAGATGCGGAACCGCAGCGGATTTTCCTGATTATATTTGAATTGAGTTTCAAAGGTTATGTTATGAGAGGTAATGTAATTAACCTACTTGGATTCATGAGTCCTTGGGTAAAAGTTGGGTTAACCAAAGGGAAACCTAAAGACAATGGCAGAGTGTCTCACCTCCTGCCGTTATCTGGCTGTCACTCCTGTTCCATCGTGGCTTGTTCAACCTATTAGCCTTAATATTGGTCATAATGAAAAGGTGTTATTCCGAACACACTCATTTTGCTAATGGGACTTTGGCTGCCAGTCAAAATAGTAATAATTCTACACTACATTCCCGTTAACTACTTGTGATGTTATGCGGTTAAATGTTATGAATTATCATTTATTATCCTTACACCGACCTTTCCTAATCTGTTAAGTGAAGGATTTATCATAAGGGGGGGGTGATGTAAGAAAAAAAAACTGTTGCATATTTGATTAATCTAAAGAAAGATTAGTTATTGTGGGCAATTACAGTGAGGCGGTGAAATAACTGATTCAGTAAATGGGTAGAGTGCCATCACTGGGTATTGCACTTCCTCCTCATCACCACCCCGGCCCTCTTGCCATATACAGCGCGGGCTAATTGCCACATTCCAGTCGCACGTCCTTTAATGAAGCTGATTTTTAATTGCGGAGGGAAATTACACTTTACAATAACAGTGTTTTATGGGTGAATTTCAGACTGTAAATATGACAACTTAGCATGATGGATCTAAGTGGGTGCGCTTAACGGCCGCAGACCCCTTCACCCCGTCCTTCTCTGACTTAGCTTCAGCCGCGTCGCAAAGTATTCGCTCGATCACGTATGAGGAGGGTCCGTGTGCAATAGTGTATGCATGACCGCTTTACTGCACACAGTATCTTTCACTCTCGCTTCTTTCTCTCATTTGCTCGCAAGAGATGATGATGGCCATGATGCTGATCGTGACAGCAGACCGGCTTGTCACCCAAATATTCAGATTCGGACGGCTCTCTGCACAGCACCAAAACAAGGCGGGCTCATCCCCACTGTTTGTGCGTCAAGTAGGAAGTCTTTATTATGTCCTGTGAAATGTCAGCAGCTAAGCGCAGAGCAGCGTTACAGTCTGTCCAATCGAATTTTTCCACTGTTGCCAGGAAGATGACGCTGTCACGGTCAGAAGGAGGAATCCTTCACAAAGCATGTCAGTAGACAGAAACGACGTCTCAGTAAGCTTTTTTACCTTATCGGCGACTCTCTGCCTCACTCTAACTCACTTTTCTCTCGATATACCTCCTTACCTCTCTTTGCTCTCCGCAATAAAACTTTAAAGAGATAAGAAGCTTTTTTCTATTTCAGGGTCACCATTAGCCTGAATAATGCATTGACAAGAGAAGAGCAGTTTGAGTTCTGTGGAGGATAGAAGCACAGCCTTCAATTAAATTATACATCATTATCACAGCTGGCAAGCCTGGTGCGACGGTACCCTCTCCATCCTCCTCTAAATGTTCCATGTTACTGTCTTGTCCAATATTGTGTGTCAAGCAACAGCCTCTTCCTGTGCCAGCATGGAGCTGGGATGCAGATACCACCGCCTGTGCTGGATGGAGGTGCACATTAAGAAAGAAGGGAACAGTCTGATGGAACACAGCTCATAGCATCACACTGATAGAAACATTTTCCCAGTTTTGTTGTGCAGAAACATTGAAATTTAGCATTTAAAGCAGTTTGAATCAAAGGATGCACAATCACTGGATGAAAAGTCTATTAAATGTCCAACCTTCAAATAAGCTGCCGTTATTAGGCTCTTATTATCAAAATAGGAAGGCTGTGGTTTGCTCTGTGTTGGTGCTGTTAGTTTTGAGCACTGTCACCACAAGAAATTGGCTTTTTTTATTAGGCAATTGGGGCATCTGCTTGTTGATTTTGTAGGTTTTACCTTTCTGTGAGTTTTATCCAAATTTATCCGGTTATTCCAGAACCGTTCGCCTTGTGCTGCAGTAGCTGCTCGTGTCCGCGGCGTCCACCAACTCGACGTGCGCTGCGGAAGCACACAGAGCAGATAAAGACCTGTCAAAGTCATGTTGAGATGTTATCTCAGCAGCCTCTCCTTAAGGTACACATGCACAGCCTAATATGATCCAGCGCCAGCATTCTGCCATTGATTTTTATACCTATGAGGCTCGTAGTTTTTCAGTTTTGGACGATTGAGTCAGACTGAAGATAATTCGACTTTATGTCTGTGATGAGGTTACGGTGGGTGCTGGTGTTGTACTGGAGGGAATCATATTGAGTTCTGTGTACAATCTTTCACTCCTGTCGTACATGTTAGGGTCATCTACAACAGGAGAATCTGTCTTTATGTGTTGCTAACCAGTTTAATGTCACTGCAGTTTAAAACCCTTATATCCATCTTGGTTGAACTGAAAACTCACAACCAGAACTGAAGAAGGTCTAACAGCATTTTACTGCTCCTCAGTCTGCTTTGTCCTATTTTGTAAATGAGGGGGCCCAGTGTTCCCATGATGTCGCTACATATGAGGGGTTATCACAGTCAGTCCTCTTGGGGTGGCAAACATGAGACAGTCAGGATCTGTCATCACAGCACTTATATGCATGTGTGACAGCCATGAACTGCTCTCTGACCGAACCTTCTGGCTGCAACGGATCCCATCTGAAATCTTCCCTCTCTGGGTCTCGTTCAACCCGTTTAAGGACTATTATAGAGCTGTTGGCGTACAGTATATGTACAGTAGAACCACTAAAGGGTAAGTGTACACATTATACTGCAGCTGGTTTTTTTTTAGGGATGAAAAAGGTATAAATGGCCTGTGATGACAACCGCACTCACAGCCACAAATGACAGTCGCTGTCAGCAGCCTGTTAGGTCAGATTTCGGTCCGTGGTATTTAAAGGGCCCTGCTGTTGGCTTCTCTGTGCCGCTCTGTAGAAAGTATGTCCAACCAGATGCTGAATGTCAGTTTGGACCCCAGGAGATGAAGCAAGGAGCTTTGGCTTTGTGTGAAATATGTCAGTGCAGTATTTATATGAAGCCTGGGATTTTCACTGACAGATTAAGGTGTCTACAAAGGCCCTCTTTACATCTTGCATTACCATGCATGTTATGCAGATCCCATCCCGTGCTGTCACAAAGACGTCACCAAAATGGCAGCTGACACTTGGGCGTTTTTTAAAAAACTAAAGTCTTTGGTGTCTTTTTCGGAGCAGTAACGAAGCCGACGTTACTGTGAGATCGCTCAGAGGACGCAGGAGTCGATAGTTCCCCGTGTTAACAAACGGTGTATTTTTAATAAGAGATCAAACATATTGAAGGAATTCACGAGCATGCATCCGGCGTACGACCACGGACTGCGACTATTTCAGTATCTCGCGTAATACACTAGGCAAACAAAAAAACCCAGTCGCCGAGCAGGACGCCATTGTTTGCAGCTGTCAGTAAAATTTGCCGTTAATGTGACACCAAGCTTGTTATTAACTGTTCATTCATCACAATTCTCCAGTGAAGCTCTGTCACAGGGCCATTGTGAGGGAAACGTCAGGCGTCAAGATCATTTATTGTTCATCATCATCAGCATCTGAAGGCATCTCCAAAGCTTCTGGACCACATAATGAATCACATTGAATTCAGGGCAACTAAACTCCACAGTCTGGAGTTAAAAACGCACAGCAGGTTGTGCTAAATTTGTATTTCTTTTGAAGTAGCCCTCAATGCTGATGTGTGACATTTTGTCACCACTCTTGGCAAGGTGACGAGTTGGAAATAATTAGCATAAACTGGAGTTCAGGAAACTGTAAATAGCTCGGAACTGCGTCGTATTTCAGGACTGCGGATGCAGTTTTTCGATTTCAATGCCTTCATAAAGGGTGCACACTTAAAGCGGAGAGTGAGCAGCGGTGGTGTACGCTGCTGCTGTGAAGAAGATGTTGTAGAAAATCACGGTTGTCAGGATCTACACGCCTCCTCTGAGAAGAACTGAAGGCTGCAGTTGAGAAGGACATTTTAAAGTGTGTTATTACCTGCCCTATATTAGTGCTGCATTATTAACACTGTCCTTAGCCCACTAGTTAATTAACCCCAAAGACCTTAATTTACTGACGAATAATGCATAACAATGGATTAACTTCCTGTTCTCATTACAAAGATTGATTGATTAAAATCGCCGCTGTGTTATCGGTCATGTTTAAATATGACCAAATTATCAGCCAGTTGCTGTTATTAAGGTACTTCAGGCAGGGAACTCGAAGTTTTCTCATACCGCCCAAGTAGAAACACGCAGCACTTTGAAGACAGGAATACCACCGAGTTGTGAGTTGTGTTGTTAATATACAGCCGGCGAAGCTCTGCCTTATCGCAGCCAGTTTCTTTATAAGAACTGCTTGTGCAACCATATGTCAAACAACTCGCCGTGGAAAGTATAATGAAAGCCCAACGAACGACGCTCGAGTACTGGAAATAAATTTTTATTCATGAAGTAGTACTCAATGGTTAAAATGAGGTCTGATAAAGGAATATATCTCATTGTTTTTACTGTATGAATGTCAACTTTTGCTGCTCTCGCTCAGCTGTTACGCTGCACAAGTTTCAATTACAGAAAAACATGTGCTTGTATATTAGACACGAGCATGCGAGCCCGACTGTGACCACGATATTCTTAGCTGTGCTTTTGCGCCCGTCGCAGACAGCGTTGCCGTGCAGGTTGTTGTTGTTGTTGTAAGGTCATATTTAGTGCAGCATTATTTCCCCGTGCACTTTTGTGCCGTTGGATTACTGTGTTTATTGTCCAATTTATCATGTCGAGTTCGCCTGCCATGGAAAATCTCCCTCCTATCTCTGAATATGTAATGGTTCTGCCTTGCAAATACGGCGAGACGAATATTAACAAGTGGTCTCCGCAATGTTCCAGCTGATGCCCCGCGAAGGTTCCAGAGCACGATTACCTGCAGAGAACAAAATAACATGTAGAGTATTAACCCAAAGGCAAAGAGCGTAAAACAAAGTAATTCTCTGGGTGTTTGCTCTACCTGCGCGGATCATTCCTGTCTCCGTCTGTAAAATGAATTACATAGGAAAAATGTCAGGTAATAGTGAACTTGGATCTCTTGCTTCTTGGATGTTGCACATGTTCCAGCAGAGGGTTTCTCCCCCCCCCCCCCCCCACACACACACCTCTGCATTTGGGTTGAATCGAGGGGCCGCGATGCGCCGGCTGAATGATGTGATGTAAGGCTCTGGATGCTTTTGAAAGATGAGGCAGAAGTGTGCACACTGCGTCTGGATTAGGAGTTTAATGACTGGTAAAATTGTGGCATTTCGTCCAAGGTGACCCCTGTGGAGAGGTGATCACGCCAAAGCGAGATGAAAAGTGAAGGTAATCCTTTCTTCCTCATTTTCAGATAGCTGTCACCAGCACAGGCTTTGTCACCAAAGCCCAAGGCATGTAATTACACTTTTATTGGCTTTAGGGAGACTGCATCATTCATTTAAAGAATAATCTCACTCGTGGGCTCAAGCCACAGGACAGATAGATCATACCTGCATGAAAGCCTCTTGTTCTGACTTGCTGCCCCGAAATGGACTTTTATGAATACAGGTGCGCTGCATTAATAATGTTCCGGGTGCGAATGCTTCAGCGTTATCCCGGAGTCATCCCTCTCGCTCTCCGCTCCTCACTTGGGCGTTTCGTGAGTTAAAGAGCACGGCCGTACGAGTGTGACAGCAGCCGCATGCGAGCGTCTGGGTCTACTGCCAACCATCCTTGACACCATTAGCTCCGGTGACACATTAAGGTTCTGTTTGCCTTGTAATTTGTTTTGTCTGTCAATTTGATGGATGTCTTGTTTGCCGGCACTTCCTCACACATTGGAAAATGGTGGCTCGAGGACATTGTTAAACGAACTTCAGAAAGGGAGGCAGAAGGCATTTGTTTCCTTCAAACAGGGTTTTTCTTTTTTTTTCCCTTCTTTTTTTTTCCTGGTGTGTTAATGGGCGTGCGCAACATTGTCTCCACTCCTTAGCACACCAGACACCGGATAATTAAAGGTGAAAAGCTAATTTGAGGAGGAAGGCAGGGCAGCTCCAGAGGGACGAGTGAGTGAGTGAGTGAGAAATAGAGATTCGAGTGACATTCGATGGAGTGGAATTCCTCAACCTGTGTCAGCCGGGATTTAACTTTACATTTGCCGAAGCGCGGTGGCTATAAAGACACAATGATGTCAATTTCAACGAGCCTAATTCGCGTAAATATACCCCGCCGCTCAACTACATTAATTCTGCAACCTAAGCAGCCAATGCTAATGCTACTGCAAATTCTTTGTTCGTACTGTTGACCTCACTCGTGTGACCGAGCAGCATGGCAATATCCATATAACGGCAGTTTGGCACACTTGAGGAGGCGTAGCGCTGCCACAAAGCGCGGCTTCGCCTGCTGCTGCCCGGGCGGCCGGTCGGCCAAACGGCAACGCGGGCCTGTTGAAAATTTCAGTGGATGACCGTTCCTAATTACCCACCTCATTCAACGTACATCTCATGATTATGTGTGAATGAAAACCAGCATAGCGCGCACACTTTATGTCGAGCTCTTGCTTTCAGGCGTCGGATACGTAACAATGTCTGTGCACACCAACAAAGGAGCCTCTGATGTTGTTGTTGTTGTGTCTTCATGTGTAAATATTGCCAACTCTTGCTGAAGCCACTTCTCTTTTGTAAGAGTTGTCATGTTTGAAAAATATCTGGCGACTGTAGAAGTTGCTACAGTAATACATTATATAGCCTATTGTTTTGCCTTCTTAATTCCACTTTACATTTTTTACCTGGAGAGTTCTGCTCCTTTCTTCCTATTGTTCAACTTTTTTTTTTCAAAAATCTGTTCTTTAATGCCCTAAATAAGTCACAACTTTGGTTTGAACTTGAAACTTTTGCCGTTTTGTCAGTGGCATTTGGCTGTTACACAACACCAGAGAATAGCTGGATAATCACATCAACCTCAGTGTGAGCATGTCTGAAGGGTTTTCTTTGTTGGACTGTTTTCACAGTGGCAAAGTATTCATGTGTGAAGGTAAAAACTGATTAATTGGTGGATTGGGTGATTGTTGCACCCCAAGTCTTCGGGGCGCGTGTGTGTGAGCGTGTGGGTGTGTGTGTGGGGGGGTGTTTAGCAGCTTTGGGATAGAAGCAATTTTTTTCAGTCTATCCATTTTGCTTTTCAAGCACACTTTAATTTATTCCATATTGACAGATTATTTTTTACTGCTTTTTGGAGACTTGACGGCTTCATATTCGTCATCGTATTCACCCATTCACACACGTCCACAGAAACAGCTGCAATGGAAGGTTATTTCACATCAATGAGCGCAGCACAGGATTCAGTCTCGTCCAAGGACGCGTTGAAACGTGGGATAGGGCGAGAAGCGGGATCGCACCGCCAACCTTGGGACTGGAAGACAACCAGCTCCTGATATCCAGGGTGGGATTGAGGGGGTGGGGGGTTGGGGGGCCTTTGTTGTAGACCCAGTGTAAATGCCTCTGATGGGGGCTTGCAAATTGTTTACGATATTCTGTGGCGAGACAAAAGTCTCTTGTTTGAGACTTCAGGCGACATTTTCTCCCCAAGGTGTCCAAAATGCAAATGACTCTGCAGAATACAGTGGAGCGGCCAGCTCCTGTGCGCACTATTATTAGACGGAGCTGGGGAACTGTGTGTGTGTGTGTGTGTGTGTGTGTGTGTGTGTGTGTGTGTGTGTGTGTGTGTGGCATATCAGGTGCCACTGCGCTGTTTTGTTCTGTCAGCTGCGGCTGACAGTGTTAGGGAGCACGCTTACGCTGTCTCTAAACTTGACTGAACTTGGTGAGCCCCGCGTGTCATCGCTCTCCACCCGTTTCCTCCGGTGCTTTCATTTGTTACAGCAGGCCTTGAAATTTGAAAGACTGAGTGAAGAGCAGCGCAAGACTGTAACAGACATATCAGCGTCTCGGAGGAGAGGAAAGGGGTAAAAAAAACGCCAGCTTCAATTCCACCCTCCCCCCCCCCAACATGTGGAAGAGATAATATGTTACAGCTGAATCTTTTCACAGCTCTAATCCACGGAGCAGGGGATGAAATCTTATTTAGGGATCAGCACCAGTGCATCACTGCCATGATAGTGACAACATGCAACTCTGCAAGCTCTTTTTAAGAGCATTAGAGCCCAGGAATGAATCACTCAGCAAAAATACTTCTTGGCCCAATTACCCGTTTATTTATATATATTTTTTGTTTTTTTTTCCACCCAATTTTTCAATTAGAACCAAAACAGCTGGAATGCAGCTTTTTCTGCAGTTTGGGACCAAAATAGTTTTGCGCTAATCTCTCCATTCACTCTGAATATCAACCATACTCGCCATTAAATTGGTATGCATTAGATATGAATGTCTGGTTGGAAATCGTTCTGGCAAAATATTTGAGACAGAGAGTCTTGGATTATTCAAATACAAAAGCTCGGTGAATGAGCTTTGCTTTTGTGTGTGTTTGTTTCTTTTTCTGTCCTTTTGGATCTGAAGCCAAGCTTGTCTCTGAAGGATATGCAAATTTAGAAGAAGAATGGCTGTCTGGCTCCCTGAGAAGCTCTTATCCTGCACTGTAGCTCCAGCGCTTGAATAGAGCAGGGAGATTTTAATGTGCTATACAGTGCCGTTCTGACAAACTCTTACATTTCAGCGGCGGAATAAACGTTTGTTCGCCATCTGAAGAACATAACCGGACTCTTTGGTGGAGATTAAAGCGTTTGTATCGCTCCGTTCCATTTTGGATGGTCTGAATATCTTTGTCATGTCTAAAAATAGCTAATATTTCTTATCCGAGTATTCTGTCACCACGTTTATTCTCAAATCTTATTTTAGATTCTGACAAACTCGTCTTAGTTTGAATAACACCTGCTCATACAAAAGAAAAGGAGGGCACCTCACTTCATATGGTGCAGAATCATTGGTGGCTGAACTTGCTGCTCCGCTACACTTGCATAGCAAATAAGGGTCTCCAAGGAGCCATGAAAAGCTGGTGGAAAGTGTCAGTGCTTATAAACGAGAGCTCTGGAGAGGTGTTGCACTGCAAAAATCCGAGAAGTAAAACTGCAGAAGTGCAATTTGACAAGCGGCTTCAAAAGTGTTGCTCAAGTAGCTGCTGACTGCGATTGTTCGCCGCAAAAAACACTCTAATGGTCTCAGTGCTCCTGCAAATAAAAGCGCGCCATGTTCCCGGCACTTAGTGTGACGCTGTCAGAGATATAATCGCGCAATTATTCAGTTTGTCGATACCACCAAAATCTTTTTGCAGTCAACATGCGTTCGTGATTAAGACGACGCCATTAGCATATTGGAGCACTGTTCCAGTTAATGAAGATAATTTCATCCATGCCCACACATGCCCCAAATCTGTGCTCGGTGGCAGCCTACAGTAGCAGCTGAGAGGATAGGCTTTGACTCAAACAGATGAATGAGCAGATGTGAGTTGACAGTTCGCCACCACAGGTGAATCTAATGATGATGATACCACAGAAAACACAACCTCCTTACGCCCAAGAATCACACTGGTGCTTCGTTCGCAACAGCGCAATGGTTTATTCTCAATTTGTGAGCCCCCTGAAAAGCCAACATATTTATTATTGTGCACTTTTACTGCCTGTTTCTCGTCGTCATTATGTTACAATGACTCACATTTATAAAACAGACTGGTATCATTAAGGTAGCAGCAATCTCTTCATCAAAGATTGATTCTTTTTTGTTTTCCAGATGTTTATTCACCATATTTACAAGCAAAGTGCCTCCACTTGCGCCACAGGCGAGCACACTGGTGTACAATGATAGATTTAGCTCAGTCGTTCAGGATCATCGACAGTACAGTGGATGGCTTGGATGGAGAAGGTGTGGCGCTTCCGTAAATAGGCCACGATGCTCACATATGAATATTTTACTGTGTGTGCCGTGAAGGGTTACTTCAGAAAGCCCCAGGGGGAAAAGCATTGCTGGCTAAAGCTACTTTGTAGGTTTGCCCTCTCTGTAACTAATCCTTTATTACACTGTTGACCTAATGATTACATAACCGAGGCTACTCAGCCTTACAGTATTCGCGGGGTTAAAACATTTCCATTTTCAAGAAGTTTCTGTACACGAGGAACAGCTGGAAACACTG